>CM075200.1:11552971-11817971 GCA_037577475.1 Chaunax sp. Z400
TTTGTATTGCCTTCATGCACATTTCCTGCATGCATCTGTGCCGTGTGGAAGAGCGCAAAGCGTCGTCCAAACGATTTAAGATATTTGTGTGAAGAGTGTGATTTGTGACACAATGAAATACACACATTATTTTTCACATTATGCTCTTTCTTCAAAAAATACGTGTAACGTCACGCAGTCCTATTGAAGTTACACAAATATTGGCAAGATCATCATTTATGGGGAGGTTTTTGTACAGATTACATCAAGATGTTGAATTGCCATTAGTAATGGCAAATAGAAATGTCTCTAATGACTGCTGTGACATACTTGGTTCTTAAAGATTCAGAGTTTCTTTTGTTGTCTTTTTTTGTCTCAACATCACACCCCCTGCAAGTTATCAAGTATAATATGACTTCTCTATGCTTCTCAGTATGAAATATCTGCAAAATAACAAGGGATTTTTCTCTGCTGTTTGAATGTTAGCACACATTGTGTATGCATCCATGTGTCTAGTCCCAATGGGCCAGTCTCAAATATATTCAAACTATGTTAAGTCTACAAGAGAGGGTGAAGAATGTGTCTCAGTAAGTCATTCATGGTCAAAACAAGTCAGAACCACTTCTAAAACTTCTTACTCACTCATTGTTGCCTCTGAGCAGACACGGCCCAGTCAATCTGAACTGGAGTCTGTGGGTGAGAACCGACTGGGAGCCCTCCATCGCAGCTGCAGCTATTTGTTGTCTGTGAGACATTGGAGAGGTCATAGGTCAAATAAGTTCACAGGAACTTGGGGCTTTCACATGTTAATGCTTCAGAGCAGCACAAGAAAAACATAGAGAGGTGATTCCACCGTTGTCCGGAACACGTTTTAAACATGTCACAATCGCACATTTGATGGACATGTCTTCTGAACTGGTGGATGTAAAGAACTTTGGGATGTCAGATTTTCAAAATTGGAATCTTACATAAAAATATGGACATGAGCAAACATAACTGAGATACTAGATAAAATTATGACGAATTGGCTGTGTCTGAAATGTCACCACAAGCCACCAGAGGAGTCATATTTGGCTTTGTCAAAGGGGGGGGGGTTTGGAATACATCTTCTAAAGTCTATATTTATCTGTGGGCTGATTGTGATGCATCAAGTACAGTGGTGGGAAGTAACTAAGTACATTTATTAATCTACTGTGCTTAAGTAGAATTAAGGTGCCTATGATTAATTATTACTATTTTTTTTGCATTATTTCTATGATACGACATTTCAGAGTGAAATAATTTACTTTTCACTCCATTACATTCATCTGACAGATGGTACGACATGTTATTTTACAAATCAAGATTTTTAACATGCAATCACATTTCAGAAGATATCATTATAAATTAAACTACCCAACAATGTGCTGAAAAGTTACATTTAGCCCCATCTCAACCTGGTATCACAGTAAAATAATAAGCATTAAGATGATATATCATATAATTCTCATGGGACTTTCACTACTTTTTTAATCATTTACTGAAGAAAACCTGCAGTATTTTTTATTATATATTGTATTGCAACTGCAGTGTCCTGTTTTTCTCATCTTTTATTGTACTATTGTTTTGTCTCACATTGACAATCAGTGTCCCACCATTTCTTTTTTTACAGTTTCCGCAGTTATTTATTTCCCATGTCAATCTGAAAATGTTAAAAACATACTAATCTACATAAAATAGATATTTGAGCATTTTTCCTCACTTTACTATTTTGGTTTAGTGTAAATGTGTATATATGTTAAAGAGCACTCATGTTATATAGTTAGGGTATAATATACACATCACAGTGTCTCATCACAATCACAGCATGTAACGTTCAAGTCCAGTTCGGAGCCCGTCTCCCTCACCTCTCCTTTCCTGTCAGAGCTTTCCTGTCCATTTCATCATAAATGCTAAAAACAAAACACAAACATATCACCTAAATTATAATAGTATCACACCGATGACACGGATGTGTTTATCAACATGTTAACACTAAAGTGGGGTGTGGATGTGGTATTCGAGTGTGTGCGTATACACACAGACAGACACACACTTTAGATGTAGTGGAACAACTGTGAGAATGACAAACATGACTCACACAAATACCCACCAATATTCCTCAGGAGTTTTGCACACATGAGCCCACAACACTGACTAAAACAAAGGCTGAGTATTATGGAGGTTAATTCCCATGCAGTCCATTTGTTGGTTCAACGTCAGCTCAGAGCGCCCCCAGTTGGAGTTTTGCAGCACTGCATGGACAGACAGAGGGTCTAACAGCAGCATTAAACCATTATGACTGAAGAACTGCACTGCACTTGTCCATTTTGATTATAATGCTATGCTTCATAGGTTACTAAGGGAAATGTACTTCACAGAAATCATAGAAATGCTTTAATAGAAGATTTGTGTCCGAGTGCAGTAACCTATTTTTTAAGTTAAAAATGCATAGTTATGATAAGAAATTCAGCTTTATGCTGTGTATTTTCAGTTTACATTCTAACCTGCAGTCAGGTTGTTCGCAGGTTTTTTTTTGTGGAATCACAAATTGTATTTTCTCTTTATGAAAAAACCCCAACAAAATCATGTATCAAAATGTTAATAAGGGGTGCAAGTTGTTACGAAGACAAGAATAATTGTAAACGACGGCATTAGAGCAAATTAAAAATGTGTGATGATCAATTCTACCAACTACACAGAAGATGACAGTTTCTCAGTATGAAACAGTTTGATTATGTCATTTGGTTTGATTGAATGCCCCTGAATGATTTTCTGAAGTGAGAGAACTCTACAGTGATACTCCCACAAGTTGTTTCCCATGGAGGCTCTATCCTCCATATTGTCTCTCCATGGGTTCAAATTATAACCTATTTGGTCTCTGTTTTCCCTCAGCTGCCTGTCGATCAGTCCTCCTCCCCCCAGGGAAGATTGGTGCAGTGTGAAAACAGCCACTCCCAGTGTCCTGTGGGTCTAATTGGCTCAGATTAAAGAAGCCATTATATCAGTGGAGCTGATCTGAGAGCTGAGCTGCTCACTGAAGGCAGCCCACACTTTGTATCCCGCTGAGAAACTGATACAGCTGCAGCAGCTCCCACATACACTCACTCTTTACACACAGCACTCCTGATAGCACAAACTGTGTGTGTATGAAACTAATACAATGATGTGTAATTACAATGTACTTCATCACAATAAAATGAAATACCTTAGGTACTATGAGATGGTTTTATTCAGCAGACTGCACCAATGAAAGAGGAGAGAATTCAATTTTACCTGCTCATAGTGAACTGGCTTGATTCATCAATTCTAATGAAAGCCTTGATTGTAAGCTCTATTCATAGCACTCTAGTGAGTTAGAGTGAAATGTTTGAGAGAGTTAAAAAAGAGATTAAAAAAAGATTTCTATGTCCCATTCAGTTCAGATGTTTATGACAATTCTTGTATTATGTATTTATCAAAAATATTTGTGTGTTAATCAGCTGACGTATCAATATTCAATAATAATATGAATAATATTCAATAATCTTGTCGAGCTACTAAATGCTCTGAGGGACTGATCTTGGTGAATGTTGTAGCTACAGGAGAAATATTAGATATAGTTAAGAAAACATGAAAAGCACACAAAGACATAAACGCAGACACAACAAATAACTGATAAGAAAGTTTACAAAAAGAAAATGTGAGAAATATCACTGCAAGTACTGTGGAAAAAAAGCAGAAATGATACAGTATTAGTGTTGGTCATCTATTCTATATGTTTTTGTGGGAATGGAAGTGAACAGATAGGTGGCTGCGTCTTTCGTAATTGGTAAACACTGGTAGTTAGATAGTAGATGGTTTAAAATCACAGATTGTGTGGTTTCAACCTAATTTGGACATTTTGATCAAAGGAGTTTTCCAGTGAAGTTCCTCATAAATGTCTCGGAGGATCCTGCTGGAACTCCTGTCTTCCAGACGCTTTGCAATAAAGTTCATATTTATTATCGTAAAAAACTAAAACTTGATTTTGAAGTGTTTTTTTGGAGTAAGTCTATTGAGTTATATTTATTTTGTTTATTCATTTAAGTAAATGTTTTTATTTGAGAAAAACACTATCTTAATTTTAGAACACAAAGCCACAGACACACACGATGCTACTCAGACCCCAAAAACACAAAACACAAAACAATGCATTTTCCCAAATTGGAACTCAAGAAAGAGAGAGAACCCACAAAGGTTGTTTGCACCTTTGTGAGCTGTGATGGTGGGGTGAAGGGCTGTGAGTTAAGCTTCCTCCTGAGGTTCACAGCCAACCTGGCACGACTTTTTAAACTCCCCCTCACCCTTCTGTCTTCTCATTGCACAGATCTTGTGAAGTCCCACACTGGTGTCTGATTATTACCGGTATGTTCATTGAAAATGTATTTTCTGTTCCTGTGAAAAATCTGATTTGATAATCCATTAGTTGATTGACAGAAAATGACCCAAAAGTTTGATTAATGAATAATTTAGATCATATATGAAGGTGAGATGCCAAATATTTCCTGGATAGAGCTTCCTAAATATGAAAAATTTGTGTCTTTCTATATTTTATGTCATTTTTAATTGATTATACTTGTTATATTTGGCTTTTGGACCTTTGTAAATTTTCAAAAAAGTGTCTGACAGATTGCTTAAAAAATATCAACAGTTCCAGTCGTTGACTCAACTGCAGGATTATTTTATATCTTAGAAACTAAACTCTATTATATCTATTAAAAAAAGCCATTATATTAATGCATAATGACAACAATCTTTACTTGCATTTCTAGCAACACATTCAAACTAATCTAACAGCAATCATTTTTGGGTGTCAAGGACCTCGCACTTGGGGTTTTGGGAGGTGGGTCCTCAATTAGTGAGCCACGCGTCTGTCAGAAGAAAGAGGAACTCCATGAGGAGTCCTTAACGACTGGCCTCTGTTCACTCTGCTCTAACCCCGTGACCTCGGGGTCACAGGCCACAATAAACTACCATCTGGAGCTGTGTTATCGGCTCTATGACGAAAAGGGATGGACAGCAACCCTCTGCATTCAGGCCACGCTGCGGGACGCTATTGAGGGCCTGAGAACGACAGTCCTGCTTCATCAGAAACACCTCTGTGAACATCCGCCCTGCTCGATGAATTCAACCTCACCCTCTGATCAGGTCTGATAATGTGGGTCTGTCTTTTTTAATTGAGACGGACCAGAAGGAACAAAGGTTACATACAGGCACTGCACACCGGGGGGCCGCCTATAGCTACTACAATCCTGTGTTTTTGGCCACTGAGCAACACTAATGTGGATCTGTTTCAGGATAAATTTCTCACAGAGAGGCTCGTTGCTGGGAATGAAACCTCCATATGAAACTGCTCTCATGCATGTCTTTGCATTCTGCATAAAGCCACTTGCACATGCCTACTGTTAATGATGACAAAGTTTCTAACATGATTGAAATATTACACCAAATCAGTGATGGGATGTAACTGAGTACATTTACATAAGCACTTGAGTCAAATTCTGAGGTACTTGTTCTTTACTTGAGTATTTGAATTTTCTGCTGAAATCTTTTCTAAAATATTTTAGAGGAAAATATTTCACTTATTTACTCCACAAGCACTTTGTGACTTTGTTAATAAAAGTCCTATATTAATCAAGTTTATTACCTTGGCCAATGAGAGTTGGAGGATGTTATGTGATCGGTGCCATTAGTTTATAAGCATCCACATGTCAAAATTCAGTTATAGTCATAGCGCAACCTAGTGGACACAGGAAATGACATATTTCTGCTGTCCATGGTTCGATCTTTGCCAAACCTAATGTGTTGGATGAGAGTCCAGGCCTGAAGATATCCACTTGTCAGTATGCAGCTGCAGTGATAGCGCCACCTGCTGGCAATAGGAAGAAGGCCTTTTGAGACAAACTTTCTTAAAAGGAAATTTTCATGGTTGTGATCTCAAATCCTAAACTAGAAGAGGAGGTACAATTACTGAATGTTCAGAGCTGTGTTTGCCTGCAGGTATCTGGCAGTGAGGCTGCAGTTTGCTTGGCAGAGGTATGCTACTTTTACACTTGAAGGTAGAACTTTTTCCACCTCTGCACTAAATATATGGAACATTCAGGGTTAATAATGCCGTTGAGTTAATATGCTGAATCACAAAATGTTCCAGTCACAACAATATCAAAAGATAAAAACAGTGAAAATCATGCAAATTTTGCTTGATAAATAACTTATTAGAGAAAGATTAAAACTATTACTTATAAATATTGGTGATTGTTTTCTCTGCTGATGAACGTAGATGACTTTTTTAATTGTTTACACACAGGCTGCATCATAATTAACTTACTGTAGTATAAAGGCTTACTTTGCAAATTAATTTTTTGTCACCTGTTAAGTTAAAATTTCCTGGCAGTGTCTTTTTCAAAGTTGTTCAAAGTGGAAAGATTTGATTTGTAGTCAATTAAATGCATAAAAGTATCCATTAAAATGACTGAAAGTGGCCAATGACAAAACCAATCAATGATTTAACCAAGTCTGAAGCTATAACTATTCAGATGCATAGCTGTCTGTAGTATTACAGAGTAGGTTGTTGATTTAAATCAAACTATACAGTACAGTATGAAAGGCTCTCTCTTTTTAAACAATTTAAATGTCTTTACTGTCACTGCATGGTCATGTTAGATCTCAGAATACAAAACTCCAATGCGTTTCTGCAGTCAAGCTTGATGCCGAAACCCGTTGGGAGCTTTCTGATCTAAAATGACTATGCTATGGCAATAAAGGCATTTTAATTGTTTTGAAATAGAGTGCCTTGGAGTTCCCTTGTGATTTTCACGTGCATCCATATCCAAAAGAGCACCCCAACAAACGGGATTTTATCCTCGCATTTTTGAAACATAAAGTATGACACAAGTATTACACAATAAAGAATAACAGCACATTCAAACGTGCAATAAGTGCAGAGGAAGATGGTGTAAATGAGAAGTGATGGCCACTTGTCGACAACTATGACTTAATTTAACAGCACACAAACAGAATAACCAACTTCATATGCAGTCAGCAGTAATAATACTCCCGAATTTATAATAAATAATCAAGTTCATGCCATGATGGCATCTCAATGAATAAACATTCTTGGTAGCAGCTTTGTTTGTCTCAGGTCTTCCACTGTTAATATGGTAGTGATCAAATTTTTTTGCGTGGGCTCAGCTGTAATATCAAACACCTCATCGTTTCTTACACGTCCACCAAATCATGGCTCAATGATGCCATCTGGTGGTTGATAACTGTAGCTGCAATAGTCATGAATATATTTATCACTTCCCTCAAGTTCTCCTCAATGTTCAGGCTGACTGAGGAAACCATGACGCATTTCTTAAATGATGTTGGTCACCTGACCTTAATTGTATTTGGTTGCTGTTGCTTATAAATTGATAACACAGGTAGACAATAGTTATTAAATGGCTCTTTCACTTTCTTGTTGTTATTCTTTATATTATAGTGGGAATTAACAGGTTTATTGTGCATTTATTTGGATCCCCAGTAGTTAGTATTAAGGTAGCAGTTTCTCTTCCTGGGATCCACAAACAACCAAACATATAAAATCTTTTAGCTGCAATGGAGCCGACTGCTGAGCAGTAATCAAGGATAGATAAAATTAACGCTAAGTCACTAAAGATGAGGCAGGAGTAAGAAAAGAGGAACCCATTGCAATACATAAAAGTTTTCAACAATATTATCAATGTTTCTTCCATAATAGCTGCTCATCTAATGTGACACCAACCAGCTTTGCTGGCAAATCTTTAGAGCTGTTAGATAATGAATGGTTGTTCATGAATGGGCTAAGCAGTATCTTTTCATAATAATGCCTATATTGCTAAAAGACACGTATTAAAGTACAAACCCTGTAGGTTTATATCATAACTTGTGGTTTAATAGTATTGTTGTTTGAGAATACTGCAAATTCTACTGACTCCAGTGTACAGCTATAAATAAGACATTATATTGGTTTATGTGACATTTATTCACACTTAGAAACATAATACAAGCTCTGACAGCACTGTAAGTAGAGAATGATTGAAATTGTACACATTCAGGAAACATCTCAGATTCACATCTGTCATCAGCTTCAGTGGTGTCTGTCTCACCTCATATTATCATCTCCCTATAAATATGTATGTTGCACCAGTATTTTTCCATAAGCCTTCCAAGGGGTGAGCAGGATCGATGTTGAAGGCATCCACAATCTACTCTTCAGCTGAGATTGCAGTATTAATGTCCTCTTACTTCTGTTTCCACACTTCACTTAACCTCAATGACAAGCCGATCCACATCATGCGAACATCGTGGTATTATTTCTTTTGGACCAGATCGCCTATTCCAAAGCCTTATTCATGTCATCCTCACACGGCCTCCACTCACGTGTCTATCTGGTCGACCCCCCCCAAAAACATGGAGTCACCAGAGACCATATTAAATTGGATAGCACAATGTGGCCTGAGTGTCTCAGGTCAGTACCAGTAGGACCTTTGGTACCTCCTCTTCTCCTGGATGTTCAGTTTCTCCATGACTTCCTCCTCCAGGGTTTTCAGAGATGGTACATAGGTTTTTTCTAGAGTGTCTTCTGGACTTGTGTCTTTGGGACCATCTGTGGGGGGCAGGAATAAAAACTAGTCACATGGCAAAATCTACACAACTTCAATAGCATCTGCTTATCATTAGACTATTTTAACAATTTGGAACTGTCAAAGGAAAGTACTTGGGTTTATATCTTGAGTGTCAGGTAGGAACAGACAGAAAGGAAAAGATTTCATATAAAAATGAAATAATGTCTTAGGGTGTACAAGAAAATTCATTCAGCATTTGGTCAATTGTTGGGATCTTCTGGATAACACGAGTCTGAAACAATCCTATGCAGCCAGCAGTGGAATCTAACATTATAAGAATTGTAAGAAAATAGGCTACATAGCATTCTAACGTTGATTTAGGAATTTATTTACAAGGTTATAAATGACACTGAAGGGTTGTTTTCCCGTCTGTCTTTTAGTTTAGAGAGAAATGTGCCTCTTTCACTGTAAAACAATAAGAGTAGATCACCCAGAAACACATCTTCAGTATTCAAGTGTGCACAGGGTGGAAAAATAAAAGGCAGATAGAATTACGACTCTTAGTTGCACATAACATAAACTGGTTTTAAAAAACAATCCCTCTCCAATCGAAACACCCACAGACAGTCTCACCTTTCCACTGTTGTGGCACGATACCATCTCGTCGCTCCACAACAGGTTTGGGGATGATTCGACCCGTCCTGAGAGACACTCTGACTCTATCGCCCTCCTCTGTGTATTTCCACTCCACCTCAGTTGGCTTCCTGGAAGATCAATATCAACGTGTCATAATTAAACTTTGACGACCAAAGGATCATTTGCATTTATCGAATGTAAATAACAATGAGATGTTTATTTATTACACTAATACCAGAGTAGTAAAGATTGTTATTATATGATATCTATCTTTATGAAAGTGTAAAGGCAAACATGCATGAACTAAAGCACAAAACCTATTTCTACTGGTCACACTTAAGTGTTTTCTTTTAAATTACAATTTATATTTTAAAATATCAGGAGCTAGAACAGCACAAGCTACTTAGGCACCCAGGTAATAACATCTACATAAAAATAAATAAAAATAAATAAATAAACAAACTTTTGAGGTGGGTGTGCACGTGCATAGTAACAACTTTAATCTTGCAGTGGAGCAAGGAATACTGTACTTGTCTGAGGGGTCAATGAGGGTGACATCGCGGACAAGGATGGGAGCCTCACTGGCAATGTAGGTTCCACGGTAATCCGCAGTTTTTCCAATGTACCTGTGATGCTAAGACACAAAGCAACTGTTCACAATTCTCCAACTTTGAAAAAAAAACACACAAAAAAACAAGACAAGTGTTGGTCAAATGGCTTTTTATGATCCACTTTGGCTAAGTTCACGTTACCAGACTGAAGTTTTATCCGGGCTGTGTGAATATAAAATCTGATCTTTCCAAATCAGAGTTTGAGTCTCTTTCATATGCAGTCCTAGATCAGATGCATATCTGATTTGCGGCAATACAACATGAATAAGAACGGTCAGATCGGAATTCATGTGGATTTTTGTATACATGCATGCACTGAGTGCTGTTGTCATCAGAGCAATAAAACAAACAACCAGAGAGGAGAGATAACAGCAATGCGGATCATTAGCTGTTCACCATCTGCCCGTGACCAGCTAACAAAGTGTTTGCTTTCCTCCAGAGTAAAATGTCATGCATATATTCACTACTAGCACATCCGTTTTAATTTGAATACCATGATTTGTCACAGAAACATGTTTTTGGTGGTTGGTGACGCGACAGAGAACAGATGTACTCACATTAGGGGTAGATACAGACCACATACTTCCATAACTAGATGTCCACTAAGCACAATATGACATGTTCGTCCAGTTTTCACTTTAAGAAATATCACTTCCTTACTGTGTTCAGTCCCTCCAAGATAACCCAGTTTCTGTGTCTGAAGACTTGGATCACTTTTCCTTGCTTTCCTTTGTCCTTCCCTGCAAGAATTTCAACCTGAGAAGCAAATGAAAAGCTTGTATGCACACATAGAAACACCTCCATCAACTATCTACCACTTTGGTCAAGCCAGACTTATGCAAATAGCCAAAATAAATTACAGCCCCATCCACCAAACTTTCACTGAATGATCTTTCTGCATTATTTATGGAAGACATATATTATGTAACTTTATATATTTGCACAGTTGTGGCAGCACCAGTCACTATTACATATGGTGGAAAACTGTCAAATCTTATGTAAAAATTCTAATTCCACATTTAAAATATTCCATTAAAGTTGGCTCAGCATTTAACTTTACTAATGTCCAAATAAACAATGTGGAATTGTACATATTGTGCTCTTATTCTGCATTATGCATTGAAAAAACAGGAGGAAAAAGCAGTCACGTTTTTACTATTTGAATCTCAAGGCTAACATTTTCACACACATTGAATATTTAATTAGAAGCTCTATGCAGTGAATAAAACTGACTAAAAGAGCGTTGACGGGATGAATATAATATTAAGACTTGAGTTGACTGTCGTAAGTGTTACCCACCGAGTCCCCTTTCAAAACAGTCCAGTCCTCCGTCGCTATCGGCTCCACAAACACCTTCCTCCTCCTCTTGCCCGGAGGATTCAGCCTCTTGGCAGCCACCGTCCATGGTCTGTTGGTACCGTAGCGATAATCTTTGGGTACAACAACCCTGATTGCCATCGATAGGAGAGTTGTCAGCCTCATCGTGCTACAAGGAAAAAATGATTCAAGGCTTGTAATTGATTTTAAAAGGTTCCCAGTCTCTTTTGACAACACTATTCTGTCTCAAGCAAAAGTCTATGCTAACATTAGCTTTCGGGGACGGCATCATTAACATTACAGCGGCTAACGTTAGCATACGCCATTATCTTTTCAAACACACATATACCGCTATATGGTAAAATTAATAATTTGATAAAGCTTTGCGATAACAGAAACGAGTTAGTAAAAGTAACATGCAGAAAGATGTTACCCTCTGTTGAGTCAATGTCACATGTAGCTCGCCGCACTGACGCGAACGCTAGCAGTAGCATACAGCGCCTCCTAGTGGCGAGGAGGACTAGCCTTGACTGCACGCACGCGCACTGGCCAAACAATGCATCAGCCATTAAGAGGTCGGCAGAGATGTTATTTTATTGTGGACAGGATGGATGCTAACAGAAAGCTGACCTTGACTGTATTTAAACTGTGTACTTTAGCGTAATATTACCAAAAACTACCATAATACAGCACAAATTCTGTTGTTTTATCAATAAAGCATGTTCATTTGTAGCAAAATCACTCATATGAGCAGTATTGCAATATAATTTCTAATAAAAAAGACAAATATTCTGCCAATATTTGTGTTTCAGAAGTTGAAATTGTGATGTCATTTTATATCCTATCCTAGGCTACAGTATTACTGTATATCTTACCATATTTTAAAGAAATACACTTAGATGTGCTAGAAATATCTAAGGTTTGATGTATTGGATAAAATATTGAATGTAGGACAAATAACAAATAGTCAGATGTAGTATATTATTACAGCATACTCAATAAATAAAGGTTTTTTAATCATTACAGAATTTAAAACTAACTTCTTCAAGGATTGCACTTTTTTCTCATTTTCTTATTTTTTATTAATATCCATGACAAACTGAACATTGCTTACGGAGTTGATCAAAATTAGTTGCTTGTTTGCGAAATGATGTCATCCTAAGATTTGAATCTAAAATCTAGAGATTCATTTTATAGCATATGTAGTAAAAAAAACAAATGTCATTTAAAAAAAATTACCCATGGTTACGATTTTTTGTTCTAAAATTACATAAAACATCGTCTTATCTATACAATTATTTTATAGAATTTTTATTTTATATTTTATATCCTTTACATTAAGATTAAAATGTATTTTGATCAGAGTTCAAATAAAGATTTTCCAGCTCGTGTGCAATTTGGGTTACCTCCTGTTTTGGTTTAGGTTGTTTTGTCTTGTTCAGTAAAACAATTTAACACTTAATGTTTTTGCCACTACATGTTTCTGCCATGTCTGGTTGTCAAAATAGGGCTTTGATTTCATGTTGGGAGTAACCATAGAGACAGATACTGTGAGTTTACTGTAGTGTCAGCCTGCTCTAACAAGGCTGCAAGATATTTATAGAACCCATATACCACAAGACAAGAGAAAACCTGCAATTGTCCATGTGAGCAGTCATTAATCTTGTGAACCAGCTGTATCAGATGCCAAGGAGAACATTCACAAATCAATGCGTTTTAGTCCAGAAGAACAAATGTGGGATGTGAGCTCAAAACATTTTATCTTCATTCAAACAAATTTAAATTCTTACTCAACAAAAACCCATGGAAAATTTAAAGCCGTTACATAACACCAAAAATAGTTCAGCAACTCAAAACCACGCAAGGCTCTCTTTGGAGTAAATTATTCGTGACAACTGTAAACACACAAAGGTGCCGTCTTTAGTTTCATGCATTTATGACAGTGGAAAATTAGATGTGGAACAATTGTGTCCGGTTTGTTTGAAAAGTAACGGTTGACTTCACCCTGCTGTTGTAAAAAAAAAAAAAAAAAATGGAATGATGAAATAGATAATCTACAATAAGCAAGTGGGTTTACTGAATATAAACATGACAAACACATTTTTTCTGATGGGCATTGTTTATTGGGTGAACTGGCAACTTTAACAGTGAACTAAACAGCAGATTAAGATGAAAGACAGCTTCTGAAACAGAGAAAGCTAAACCAAGAATATACACTTCATTGCCAAAATATACTCTTGGAGTTAACTGGAGTTGAAGGGGTAACAATTTTATAGGTTCAAACCAGTGGTGTAAGTGGGTATAAGTCATCTTAGACACAGCAGTCATTGTTATTTTCATTTTTAAAGCTGATATTTTTCTTAGGTTCATCATCTGATTAACTGTGTTGCCAAATACAGGAAAGAACACTGAGCGAATGATGTCCAAATAACATGATGAGCAGACTTAGCATTAAAGAAATAACACCACATTTTGAATATGTTGTCTAAACAAATAGTGAAATAAAATTTCTTTAAAATATCACAACTTTGTTTCACAGCCAAATAAGACACTGAAGTAAAACAGGCTAATTTTCCAGATCACAAGATTGGAAACCAATCAGAAATCAGTGTATTACAGATGGCTGTAGATTTTTTTCATTTCGTTTTATGTTGGCGTTTACAATGTCAGCAACACATTTCAGAGTTGAGACAGAGACATTTGATAAAATGAATGACTGAATGCAATTCACAATTACATCTCCATCGTCAAGCAATGGCAGCAATAATGTGAGCAAAATATGAAATTAGAATAACATGAAATTCAGTGTTGAGCTGATGGATTTGAAAGATTTTGGCAGATCACATCTCCAGAAAAAAAAACTCCACCTCGACTTGAAAATTTAAAAGTCCAAACTCTGACACGACAACATTCAGGAATGTCTTTCTGCTTTCAGTTACACAATCATCAAAAACACGTTCAGAGATGTTCGCAAAGTGACTCGATTTAATGCTAAATTACTCGTCTCAAAATGGGATTTACATAATCGACCTGGAGAAGTTAATGACAGAATTTGGTCACCAGCAATGAAGCATACACAGCACAATGGCAACAATGTGCGTGTTGCATAAAAATGTCAAACTGTGAAAAAAGACGATTAACGGGGGAGAAAAAAATCCTGAAGGTGCAACTCGAGTATCAATAATTGTATATATGATTAATGATGAGGCTGAAAAGCTAGTTGAAACACATGCAAGTAAAACATTTAATTTATGAACTCTTACTTCTGTACAATATTTATGTTTTAAAACCATCAAATTAGAGTATTTACCTTTGTGGTTTAAATGTTCTTTTTCATTTACTATACTGTATATTCACTGTTTATTCCCTCTAAACTGAAAACAAAAATGCTTTTGACACCGAGCATTCAGTTTTAGTAATTATGTAATTGCACTTAGAAATAAAAAATATATACACATCAAAATCCCATTTATAAATGAGCCTTAAAGTCCTCATTCCAATTGTTTTAAATCCGATTAGCAAACGTTTTGTTCCTGGGATATATGATATCCCAAAATGGCGAATGACTTGTTTGTCTCTAAATACAAACACTAATGTTTTTAAAATTCTCCTATTAATTAAACACCTAAATCTGGCATCCTGCAGGTAATCATGTCGATGGTTGAATTCCAGAGAAAAGCATCGAAGGTTCTTGGTTTTTGTCTCAGTTGATGTTAAGCACTGTCTGTCACAGGCTGCAGAAAGAACAGTGGAGAGCAGTTAGAGGAATCATTATTCTTTCATTCATTTCTTTGATTCCGTTAAGGACACACACCAAATAGATTTTTTTAAGGCCACATTAAGTCCTCGTAATGTTGTCTCACCTTTTCTGCTGTTAGCTGGCCTCCTTCTGGGGTGTTTTCCTGGGCCTCTGCTTTTGACTCACTCTGTGAGGAGGGAGCAGTTGCCTTGGGTCCAGCCACGTCATTGAGCTTTGCCTCGACGTTTGACTTGTTGTCGTCTACTTTGGAGTCACCTTCTGCCTCTGCATCCTTCGGCCGCTTAGGAGATGCCTTCCAAAGGTTTGACAAGTGTGAGAGAGTGCACAACTAAGAAGATCCCTAATTTCCTTCAGATCTGATGAGTGAATCTCACCTCTGTGGACTCCTCTGCTTTTCGTTTAGTTCCTCCCCTGTCGTTCTTCTCATCGATGACCAGGGCCCCCTCATCCTCATCACTGCTGCCCTCGGCATCGGCTTTCTCCGAGCTACCGGTATCCCCTGCTCCTTCTGATGCATTGTCCTTCTTCGATGACTGAAGGCGAAAATGCAATTAGTAAAAAAACAAGAAATCAATACTTGGATTTAAATCCTCACTGAATGCAACAGCATTGCTAAATGTTGCTGTCTTGTTATAGTGAGCAGGCTGGGTTTCTTGCATTCTTCAAATATTGGCTTAATATTCAAATCATTGGATGTACTACTAATAACAGCAGACCAGTCTATTAGAAACTCCAAAAGGGTGAATAGGGTGAATGTATTTGGTGCAGAAACCAGTTTCACCATGTTTGTCCAGACTTTTGTGGAACGAATGGCCTCGGGTTTTGGGTTTGCTGGCCAGACAAGCCAATTTGAACACACCACCACAATTCATGACACATAATTAGTTGTGCTGCCCGTTTAAAACCAATTCAGTAATAGTAGCTGAACTGGAAACGAGAGGTTTTCCGTAGCTTGTGGATTCACTTCGTAAGAGTTACCTCTTAATGAACCCCATTTTATGGACCTCCCCCTGGATTTATCCAAAATTTGTTCTGTATTTCTCAGAGGATGATAAAACTTTATCCTACACATAAACACACCTCGTATCCTTCGTGCGTGACAGTGGGGTTGTTCTCAATCTCCCAGAGTCCCTCAGCAAAACCTTTCCTCTTCTTAGTTTTTCCAAACTTTTCCTTATTTTCATCGTATGGGAACAAATCATTGGCCCCCAGGAAAGCCCTGTAATGGTCAAACATTGGAGACGGCAACACAAGTCAATGATTTTTCTAAGCTGTATACATCCACTGACTCAGGTCATTTCAACTTAATGTTGTTAGTGGCCGATGAAATAAGTCAATAATTATTTGCTCAACAGATATTAATCAATGACAAGTAGATGAAGACAAATTATTGTTATAATTATATATGATGGACAGGACAAAAAACATACTGACAATTTTGCTATTGTCTGAGCCTTTAAAGCAGTGGGAACATAACTACAAAGTTATGTGTTCAGGAAGGTCAAGGGATCACCGCAATTATTACATTGTTGTTATTATGTGTTCAACTAAAACTAATACTGACTAAGAGAATGTTAGTTTCAATAAAAGCATCCATCAATTAGTTCATGTAGGATGTCTGTTTAATATTCCCAATTGCTCCAGACTTCTACTATTATTTAATAAAAGAGGTTGACAACACGAACACTCTTTACTCACGTCTCATGAGTTCCGAAGAAGAACACCTGGTACTTGTTGGAGGGGGACTTCACGGCTCCTTCAGGTAGCTCATCAATCTGCAAAAATTAAGATTTTTAAGAAAGAACGTTGATAAATCCAAAAAGCCGTGCAGTTCTTTAGATATTAAAATGATGTTAAAGTAAAACAAAGTTAAATGTCAGCAACCAATTCTGATATGAGGTGACAAACTACAATGAACTGAATGAGTCACTTGTATTCTGAACGATGTTATGAATTTTTTTTTTAAATTAAAAGACATTCAGAGGCTGATTTAGTGTTCATGATTTATAATAGATATTGCCCTTTCACCAAATGACACATCAGCAGCTGTGCAAGCCTTTTTTTTTTATTCCTCACTCATTATTGGGTGATCTGTGGATCATATTTTAAACAATTAATAATTTTGTCTAAAAATAAACTAAAAATGATTCCTCACGGTAACATTATCAGATTGCTTGCAAATATTTGAGACATGAATCAGAAAAATGTAATATTTTTAATATTAAACTTGATATTTCTTTGACAATTACATGATTATGGAAATTTGTCAAATGGCAACTCCCTCATTAATTACTAGTTTTAACATGAGGGGTCTTAAAACTAAATAACTGGAAGATGGGACAGTCAAGCCACTTAATTGGTGATGTACTAACAGTGAAAGTACACTTTATGCCAATTTGAACTCCTTCTGAGCCCACTGACAAAAGGGGGTAATGCAACTTTTTGCTTCACTTCTCATGTTTGATATCCTTGCAGCGCATTGTTAACCTCCACCAACATTTGTGTTTTAAAAATGAGCGCAGCAAGACACTGAAGGAACAGGAAAGCTCTATTATGATGGCCGGGCATGGCGTCCATTTGCCTCTGGCAGCCTTTGGCACACACAGATAGGGCCACCGTGTCAGGATAGGTGGGGCTCAGCCTGTGGCCTGCTGTCACAGAGCATGGCTGATAAGACTGAGAAAAAGGAGGGAAGAGCCACAAACCCAGAGACACTATTTTAGTCAGATTCATAAATTATTATTTATGGGCATTCTTAATAGACCTTAATATAGATTTTATATGGTTTGATAAGTTAAAAATAACAAAGTTCTTCCATCTGTATGAATGGTTGCTCCATCAGAAGCACAAACAATCACTGAAACCCCAAAGCCAGGTTTTCACAGGTCAATTGTCTTTAGAGGTTCGGTGTTTTGTTTACAAATTTCTCTGGTTTAGTTTTGGCTCTAGTGCAGCATAGAAATTGTTTATGGCGTTGTTTCATTTCCACTTTCTCTTATTTTGCATAAAATGATTTCTGAGTCAGGGTAGGCTTTAGATGGGAATCTAACCCAGTTTGACAAAGTGAATATTTTCCCTCATGCTGTATGATTGGGAAACACTGACTGTAGTGTTTACGGACCGGGCAGACATTACGTTATGGTCTAATAGCACTGTTTTAATTAGCCTTACCCTAACCTAACACAACATTACCAGAGGTAATTCAATGTTATGGACAAACACTTGTTGCGACAAGTGCGAGCAGACAGGCATGTTCACAAAGCACCAAAGCATATGGCTACACTAGCAAACGCGTGTAACCTGTAATTCAAATGTTGCGTTTAAAAAAAAACTTGCAACCTTATCAACACGTGACGTTAAGTTACAAAGTGGATCCGTGCATTTGTCCTCAAATAGCCCAACTTTAACTAAGACTCGACAAACGTAAAGGCAGTGTGCGATCCGTCAGCTAATTTGTAGCAGACGGTCTGTACCCAATTGCTATTTTTAAGGGTTACGAAAGGCTTTAAATAAGATAACATTAGACTAAAAGGCCCCTGGGAGGAGAGAGTGGCACATGAAAAGCAGCTTTCGTGGCAAAGAGCAGCTAGCAAAAAATACATATTGGGCTAACCGAGCAGGATACTGTGTGTCTGGCTACACGATGAATCACCCGAAAGAAATGTGCAACAGTCTACACTTAGCTAGCTGTGTGTGGATGTTGGCCAGTGTTAGCTCACATAACCAAGCTAGGCTAACTCACGGTAGCTAACGCTAACTTAAGTTAGGCCTCGCAGGTAAACAGGTGATGGGAGCAGGTGGTCGGACGGAGTGAAATGAATGCCGAACATGTAAACAAAAGATTTAACGCAGGGTGCTTACCCTCGCAGGCCAGTGTGGATACCCCTTCATCTTAGCAAATACAAGATCTCCAGGTTTGTATTCTCTTTGCCTGCTTGACCTCGGCATGTTTCTTGCTGAAATGATGTGCTATGTCAGATAATATATATGTGTAATTGCAACACAGTAGTATCTTTAATGTGATGCAGTATCCAGTTGGTCAACACCTGCTGCAAACAAGCCAAGTGTCGGTTTCTCATCCAAATTATCCAGGCGCGGAAAACTGGAGCGAAGACGCGGCGGGCGACTTTTTTTCGTAGATTCTGTGGATTGTAATCACGGCCGAAGACAAAGATACTGTTTATGTCTGAAAAACGTAACAAATAATTAAACGCTGGTACTAGTTAACGTTATCCCACAGGCCACTGGCTCGCCCCTCGGACTGTTGGGTTTTGAAATTGTAACCCGCTTCCCACTTTGCAGACGCGCCCCCAGTACCTGATGAAGGTGCTCAATGGCGCCCCTGTTGACCAGATTTTCATACTGCATGTATATTCTCATGTAAAATAGAAAAGATTTTATATATATATATATATAGCTGCTGGGTCCATATAAAATAGCTCCTTTTCATCCTTTTTGTGAATTGTGCACAGTTTTTCAATGCCTGAATAGTGGCAGGGAATAAATATGCTGTTTTTTAATTCGATTTAATTAATTTATCAATACTCGACATACAATATGAAACAAAACTGAAACAATTAAGCCATTATAGGTCCAAAATAGTGTAAATATAAAATAAAAATGCACATCGTTAATGTTTCAATATTTTAGTAAAATCATTTAATTATCTTGTAATTTCCATGTCACTGCTGTGTCATGATATTAATAATATGAATAGACACCATTTGATACTTGATCATAAAAATTCAGGACCTCAATTTTTTTGTTTAAAACTTCAAAAAGACATAGACACATGGCAGTGACGCAAAAATTGCTTTTAGCATCGGAATGAATAATTATTATACTGTGGTGGCTTTGAGCAGATCAATGCTCCCGTCCACATTAACACATTTATGGGTTAGCTTCTTACACCAGTAATCTTGCTGCTTCTCCAAAGTAAACTGGGGATTTACCAGATACTGGCACATCTACTGTGAGCTTGGTTTTCACTTTATACTTTTCTTACTAGTCTTGTCTCATCTGTGTCACTGATGCCCCGCTCTTGCTGCTAGACATTATTCGCTTTGTTATTCAATGTTAATATGTCAAGT
Source organism: Chaunax sp. Z400 (assembly GCA_037577475.1). Classification (NCBI taxonomy): domain Eukaryota; kingdom Metazoa; phylum Chordata; class Actinopteri; order Lophiiformes; family Chaunacidae; genus Chaunax; species Chaunax sp. Z400. The sequence continues at coordinate 11,572,992 of CM075200.1, forward strand.
TAATACTGAACATATCGTGTCCTATTTGCACCAAATTTGACACTGTATGTCCTTGAGTCTTCAGAAATACACCCACTAATTATGAAGTAGATCAGATGAAACGTTCTCGAGATATGCAGAGGACATACGGACAGACAGAATGTAATCTAATATATTGTAAACTCCAACAGTTTGCTAAAACCCACAAATTAAATGTTGTAATGGCTCTAAACAGCAAAGGATTTCTGAATTATAAGGTCACTCAGAGAGCTCATACCTCCAACGAGACCATTAGTCCACTCTTGATGATGAATGATATGATATAAAACCCAGGCTCGGTACTGCTTCTGACTGATGTTAGTGCTGTGTTTGATACAGTGGATAATAGCATTATCTTATTGAAAAGTTGAGAACATTATTTGGTATGTCTGGAGCTGCCCTCCAGCGGTTCTATTAATACTTTTTAAACAGAAAAGTTGATTCTGTTGATGGCTTTACTTCCTCTCAAACATAATTTAGGTATTGGATGCCACAGAGCAGGACCTCCTTGGCGGAGGTAATTAGATTTCTTTTTCTCTCTTTGGTTTTGTCTGAAGCATATTAAAAAAAAAAGAAAACAGACATTTTGAATAAAATGGACATATTAATAACCATAATATATCATCTATCATCTGATAGATTCATAATTAATTTTTATGAATATCCTAGCTAAATATTATATACATAAAATTATCTGTTGTTGTCTATATATTCGTTTTTATGCCATCCCGGTGTTAAAATGTATTGTTGCACTAATTTTCTACAGTTGAATTTTTGTTATTAAATAGTTTACAATAAAGGTAAATAAATAAAATCTTTTTCTTTTTCGGATACTGTAAATGGAGGTTTTGTGCACACAAGGGTCCAGTAGGAGCGCTAATCCCCGGAAGTTGTTTACCACGTGATGAAAACAGAAGAAGAAGACAGGCCTGCGTAGAAAGATGCGCAGTTGTAATTTCTTCAATAATGAATGATGGAGGTGAATGTTTTCATGGAGGCTAGGGACTAAAAATGGTCTGTTTTGTGGCGTGTAATACAGGTGCTGCATCTAACGATGTTGCATTGAATATGTGCAACAAGATTTGAGACGAATTTAATTTGAAGAAAGAAAGGACCGACAAGCTCATACCGTTAGCTGCGGCCTAGCTAACGTTAGGTAGTGCAGTGAAGTTAGGATAGCCCTTTCAGTTCATGAACTAACCGTAAGTCTGTTTTTCATTATCCCACAGCTGCACTGGGAAGTACATAATTATCTCTGTGACTATATGATCAAATTTTATCGTACCTTTAATTGATGCAAACTCGTTGGGAAGCGTGAGTACGGCTTCCTGAGGCCTAATCAAGGAGAAGTGGCTATCCATGTCCACAAGTTACTTTATATCAGTAGCCTTTTATTACATAAGCAAACATGTCTTTAGTTGCTTACGGCAGCAGTGATGATAGTGACTCAGAAGGAACCTCCACCTCTGCCGCACCTGACAACAGAGTCAGCGCAGGAGGGCTGTTCTCAGTCCTGCCTGTTCCTAAAAATTCAGGATCGGCAGTGGGGAATTACGGACCAAGCAATAAGACAAAAGCGAATACTTCAGCAGGAGACAGAACGTCAAACGATGACCTGGATCCTCAGCCATCTAAAGGAGGCTTATTTTCTAGTCTACCTAAGCCGAGGAAGCGAATAGAGCCTGTCAAGATCCATGTACCACAGATCCAGGAACGGGATGTGAGTACTAAATCAGATCACCCTTTTTCTTCTTTATATGGTAGCCCCTGTGGTATATGTAATTAATCTGCTCGTAATTTATACTCTATGCTTCAATTGTCTACAGTCAGACTCTGATGACGATGAACCAGCAAAGAAGAAGCTACAGCCTCAGGTAAAAATCTCTCACTGTACAAGTACATCCACAATTACCTGAGTCCTTGCTCTTACCACAGGTAGTGTTATTATTCAAGATGATGTAATGAACACTGACATCTTTTTTGACATGAATTATGATTAAAAGGGGACTAGTTCGTCTTACAGACCACACAGATGACAGAACAAAATGTTATCTCTCCAATAATCTAGGAATACATCATGTGTGACAGAGTTTAACTAGCATCCAGAATGATTTGCATGTAAATACTTATGGTACTGTGATTTAGCACTGTCACTTCCCGCTATGGTGTCTCTTGTAATGTTCTTCCCAAAGTTGCTGCCCCAATTAAGGCTAAAAATGTATTAAAATGGAGGTAATGAATGCCACAGAATTTAGTGCTGTAGCTGCCATTCCTTGAATTCACACTGCGCCTTTCCATCCATATCTCTTCCAGGGTACAGGTACAGGCCTGTCCTCGCTTCTACCACAACCCAAAAACCTGACAATGAAGGAGATCGATAGACCTCTGATTCCCCATACACTCACCAAACGTCAAGAACCCAAAGGACCTAAGCCTGGGACACCCACTGCTGGTCCTCTTGGTTCTAGTGCATCCCCTTCTGCTATCAAAGCTGCAGCAAAGTCAGCCGCCTTGCAGCTGGCTAGACAAATAGCCACTGACGACCAGGATAATGAGGAGGTCATAACCCCGCAGAACTACTTTTCTCTGGGTGAAAGCTCCCAGCCCCTCCCTGCCGTGATCCCAAGCCTAGACCCTGAGCCAGGAGCCCCTGTAGACCTCCTTCCTTTTTCACCTACAGATGAGCCTGGTCAGTCAGACGCCCCTCTCGACTTTGGGGGGAACCATGAGGGAGCTGGTGCATGGGGAGGTCAATATCAGCCCATGGCAGGCCCAGAGGCTCTTCCTTCGGTAATTATGACTCATGGAGTACCTTAAACAGTATACACATGTAAGCTGAATGGCTTTAGATTCAGATTACACTGACTATGTTTTTGAGTAATTACATAAACAAGATTATCCCCCACCACGAACAAAGTGAGGAGCGGGATATAGGCATAAATTCTGTCCGTCAATTTGTAACAATTTGGACTTTGGCTCATTCTAGCGGTTGGTTTCTTTTCCAGAGCAGATCTCCATTACTTTATGGACACATCTTTCATGTACTGGGGTGGTGCCTTTTGAAAATGATGCTAATGTGACAAGAAGAATACCTTAACATCCATAAATAATATAACCAAATAATATACATGGAGGCTACAGAAACACATACCAGTCTTTTTTATCCTCAGGTCTAGTGTTTGCAGTGGCATCCTTTTTTTGCCATACAGAAATACCATGAATGTACACCCTCTATGAATCCCTAGTACACAAAAAAGCCACTAGCATCCTAAGTAAGCTTGAACTACAATAGTTTAGGGTAGCCAGAGGTCTCCCTGTTCAAATAAAAGGGAGTAGTCCTGTTATCAAACATAAATATTTAGATGTAAACCAGAACTGAACATGAATTAAAGTGACACCCCCAAACATTTTCTCCCTGGACAGGATTATTATAATGAGCCATTCTACCAAGACTCTAACCCCGGACTGATGGAGGCTGAAGAGCCCGGTCACTCTGCCATGTTTGACGATGAAGCGGTAAGAAGAATGCTGCTAAACCTATCTGTATTGTTTTGCCTCATAACTCTTATTTTTTGCAGCTGCATCATACTATTTACTTTTCATTTCATACAGTAACAGCTCCTGATTAAAATAATATGCTAAATTAAGCTGCAGTGGTATCATGACAAGTGAGACCTTCAAGCCAGGTTGCAAATGTTGTTTAACTGATATGAGCATTCTCTTTCTGTGCTTCAGTTCATGCGGCTGCAAGGGAAACGGAACAGGGGCAAAGAGGAGGTGAAGTTTCTGGAGATCAAGGGAGACGACCAGCTGAGTGGCAACCAGCAGTGGATGACCAAGAACATTACAGAGGAGAAGCAGAACCGTCAGTCCTTCAGCAAGGTGACCTGACCACATCACTATGGGGTCATCATTGGAGGCCCTGAATTGTGTAAAGTTGTGCTTAAGTTTATGATCTGGATTTTATTGACCTTATAGAAAGTGGTGGGTTGTTTTATGCTTTTTGCTCGATTTACACTCATTTGAAAATACTTAAAACCCTTCAGCCACAAAATGTTTGATGTGGTGGAATTTAAAAATAATTTATGATTAAATTCAATGGACATGATTCTTATCTCTCTAATGTGACCATATACAAGGAAGGAAATGGCTTTGGTAATAGGCTCTTGCTCTTGAGTTTTCTACTTAAAAACTGCTGATTGGTTTGATACTTGCAGGGCTGTTATAACAGTGATTTAATGCAAGTCAAAAAACATAAAAATTCAAAACATTTCATGTCTACCTCATCATCTCTGCAGAAAAAAGGAGAACAGCCTACAGGACAACAGCGACGCAAGCATCAGATAACATATCTCATTCACCAGGTGAGTGCTGTTAAGGCACAAATAATAATGTCTCTGTGTGATGTAAACTTTATCATCTACTCATGTTTGCGAGGGTCTGAGGGATCATATATCAGGGCTATATATAAGGCTACACCTAATATTTAAGAAATTGTTCATTAATATTTAGCCTGTTTTGTACCTATTGTACAAGCAAAATCTTTCTCATCTCTCTTCCCTGTGCACACGTTAATGTGTCAGCACAGTCTTCCCTGCACCAAAACTAATCCAACATTGTTCAACCGTAAAAGTAACCATTTAATGACACATAGTTGTGTGTGTTTTAAGGGGAAGGGATTCAGATTTCTATTAAAATCATTGATGTAAATGCAACACTAACATAATATTTGGCTAAAACAAGAGCGTCTAGTGTAAGACTGGCTCAGCAAAATGAATAGATCATTATTTAGTTGTTTCTTAGGTTGATACAGAATATCTGCACTCCCAGTGTGACATGTCTTTGCAAGTTCAGCTACAGGTTGTTGGCTGCCATGCTTGTTTGCAAGGAGCAAACCTCAAACCTGTGGTTTTTACAGTAAGCTGCATGCAGGAAAAGCTAATCATGAGCCTATACAAGACATTCAGCCACCCACCCCAGTATCGCTGGTAGTCTGTCCTTGATTTTTGTTTTGTTTTTCCTTAATCTGAAATTGGTTAAAACAAGCCTGCAAATCAAATTGAACTCCTCTGAAGGGCATTGTTTACCCTTACAAAACCTTTCAATTAATTTTACGTGACCGTCTTCTTTCACAGGCAAAGGAACGTGAGCTGGAGCTGAAGAATAACTGGGCAGAAAACAAGCTAACTCGTCGGCAGACCCAGGCCAAATACGGTTTCTAAATGTCATTCTGTGGAAACTTGGGAGTCCTGTGGAAACCTCGCATCAGGAAGTAAAGTAGAGCTCCCCAGAGTTACCAACACAAAGAGAGAACTTTTGTTAGGAGGAAAAAAAACAAAACTCACCTCAATACAATTTTTTTCTTTTTCCGCCCTCCTCCCTGTATTTGTGTTGAATTATTATTCAGTTGTCCTTTTCAGCAACTGTCCTATAAGTACCGAAAATCCAGTCACAGTACATATCGGCGCTGTACCTACATAATAGTGTAACAGTCTTTTTTAGGGACCTGCTGCCAGTCATTGAGAGATGATGTAATGTGACCCTAATGTGGCCATTATTTTCCGTTCGAATGTGTATGTCTACTGTTCACACAGAAAACATTGATATAGGACTCTATGTGTTTGGTGATAGATGACTGTGCAGAACAGGTTTGGTTCTCTGGCATCATACAAATGTTAGTGAAATGTGGTTAAGAAATCAGCAAGAGTATTTAGAAATCTGTGACACATGACATATTTATATTTTGAATCAACAATTTTGTAATAAAAAGGTGATGTTGGAATACATATGCTGCAGTTGCTCATAACTCATTAAGTATGTAAATGTTGGAAAAGGCCACCATCACTTTTTTTTTTCTCTGTATATTTTCAGATTTTTTTTTTTGTACTTGCTTTGAAAAACAAAGTTGTGAAAGTCTCTTCTCAACAAGCTTTACATAAATGAACTGCCAGAAAACCAAACATGGATTTGAATTTCAGCTGGTTTTATAGCTGCCACTTTTCCAGCCTGTATCCAGGTTATAGATTCCGTTTTCTCCTAAACCCTATTGACAGATCTTTTTTAGTATCTTGAGTTGATGTGATTGGTAGTATCCAACTCCTCTAGTTTCTCATCAAATGGCCCATGCATTCATTTCAAGTTGTTTTGTTTAAGGTGAATTAGAAGAGGTGTTAATATTTTTGTTGCTCAAGTATTGTGTGATAATCTACCATGAAAACTAATTGGGGTTGTCATTGTATGTGGTTTGTTTGCTGCCAGTGAGCCAGAATGTGTCAAATACACTGAAGGCTTCTGCAATGAACTGTCCGGGATGGTCAAACAAAATGCTGCCAATCTCTCCAGTTTATGACAATATTGCAGATTTAGTATGTTTTCACTTATGACTGGGAAGACTGACTCTCCTGGCCTGATTTCCTCAAATTCTTACACCCAGCATAGTATATATAAAGATATGGATCAAGACTCTTACAGCACTGGCTCCTAATTTTATAATGAAAATAGGCAGGGTTTACAAAAGCACACAGATATTAACTTAAAAGATAGGCTTAAATGTGGGAACACCTCTATCTTATATGGGCACACTGTAGAGGGCATACATCTGACAAAGCCCAACAGTCTCCTTTAATTCAACCCTAATCCAAATTCCAACAACACATGTCCACCATCAAAATGCCTACCTTCAGGTTTTTTTTTGCAGTGTTAAAAGTTGATTCACTCCTTTGTCTGGATCAACTCCAGAATTAAACGGTTTCTTCTTTGGCACATGCCCCACCCTTCCACCCAGTTTTGTGGTTATCTATCAAGTTGTGTATGGATAATTAACAACAAAAAAAAGAATCTTGCTAACCCTGTTTACAGAAAACAAAAAAAGATGCAGGTGGCAAGCCAGTCTTTGTAACAACGAAACAATGCAACTGTGACAGACGTGTATGCAGAAAATGGAACACAGCTCAGAAGATGTGATTCCAAGCACTTTCAATGATCCTTGTCTGTTCAAGTCTATTTTCAAAAACTGTCAATGCCTCCATTTTTTTCCCCCTTCCTTCTCAAATTCAGAACATTTCGTGGATTTCAAGGACCAGTGGGAACCTTGGATTGATCTTGCATCAATCTTTCCCATCCTGTATAGCAGCTTTTTAAATGCCTTTTCACTAGAACTCTATTTATTCAACCTCAAATGGTTTCCTCCTCCTGTAAACAAAGCAATGGATGGTTCACCATTTCCCCCCCCCCTCCCAAGCAGGATATCGAGCAGTAATGTGATCTCATGAAGCAGGCCATTTCTACATGTACTATATTACATGCAGGATTTTGCAGAGAATTTCGAGTTAACTATGGTTAGGTGTAGTGGCATGCACAACCCGATATGCCTGAACTTAACGTTCGGCAGAAACACACCAGCGGTCCAGGGATATTGATTACTTCGTAGTTACAGTACAGAGCACCTGCAGAGCTCGTCAGCCCAAAACAATCAGCTGACAATCTGAGTTCAAATCCTCACACACATCTGTGACAAAACCATTAATTCTAAAGCTTAAACTGGATGAATGTTTCTCTTTGTTAATTTCTCTGTACCTTATTTTCAACATCTGGATGATAAAGGGTGCTAGGTTGAAGTAACATTTCTTAGTCACATTTACAGAACTCCTTGGAGAAACTAGGTTCCTTGAAAAGATGAAAGCATAGAATTGTATCAGGAAATGACAACCACGTTTGGTGTTGCAGGGGAAAATCTTTTGTTTACCCTCTCCTTTTGTTATATGTGTTGTCCATTTGAGATAAATGAATAAACCATACCTTTGAATGCAACTGGGTAGTTTTTGGTCATGTCTGGAATTAGAATGATACAAGTATGGTTACAAAAGATCACTTTATCCAACTAGAATTTAGACTTCACCCGCAATATTTCCCCAAGTTAAAAGGATCCAAAGTTGGATTAACATTCAGTTGTAATATTTGTACACATGGCTCTTGAATGGCACGTCCAAAAACATGAGAGGGATGCATTCTTGAGCTAAATGACAATATTTTAATCATCACACAGTTTTTTTTTACATGTACAATGAGCATCATAGGTGAACAATATCTAATTTCTCTGGACATCTTCATTTGGAATCCCTTTAATCTTTTTTAGGCCCGTCACTTGGTGGTGATGTTGTGGTTTCTTCACTCGTCTGTGTATTTGCTGCTGTTCCTTCAGCAGCAGAGGCTCCTGCTGAGGCTGAAGCTTCAGTAACTTGACTCGAGGAGTCTTTACCAGCTTCAGCTTCTACTGCAGTAACAGAAACTGCATTCAGAGCATCTTTCTCCTCCTCAGCAGCTTCTGAAATATCTGAGACTGCCTGCTGCTGCATTTGGCTTTTTGACCGCCGGTCTTCGTATGGCACAAGTGACACTGGGATACGAACTTTGTCCATACCATTAACCTAGAAGATAAAAAATATAAAAAAAGACAGTCATCAATATCCCTAAACGTGATGCTTTTTTCTTCTAAAGCTAACAAACTATCAACATTCATTAAGCTGAGTGGCTGTGTGCAAAATTCTAATCAAGTGCCATAACTCCATTAGAAATGCTGTAATTATCAGACTCAGGGTGTGCATATTAAAGCTGTCCACAATTTAATTTGCTTAACTCTAACTATTTTTGAGAAAAGTTGTTCAGATTGAATTGTGATTCACAGACAGACCCCATTCCGATATCCCCACCTCCTTCGTGGCAGGCAATAATAAGCTGGCCTTCATTTGCTTCCATTTAGTTATGTTTTTGTTTTGTTTTTGTGTGGGAGACTTGACATGAAAGAGGTCTTGGTGAAATATGAACAAAAGGTTTAAGGTAATATTCTACAGAAAATGTGAGATATTTCTTTTAAAAACTTAGCCAGATCAACAAATTAAACATCGATAGAGGAGAGATCCGCTTTCTCCAAATCAAATAATAAAAAAGAGCATTGATAAAGAACATTTCTTACCGTAACTTCACACCAGTAGTCACCGTAGTCTTGGACTGACTCAAATGGAAAATTCAATGCGTAAGGTGGCACGACAACTCCCAGCTGAGGAAAAGTTTTAATTAAGTTAATAACTTTTTTTAATTGTATGTTCAGCAGAGGCTTAACGTTCTGGCCAGATAATGTCATGGCAGGAAAATAGAAAATAAAGGATGACGGCAGCCATACCCTCTTGAGTAGCTGTCTGCGGATGACCTCTTTAGTGACAAGGAAATCATTTTGGGGCATTTTGTTTATCCTCAACTTGGAGCGCTGCAGAAACTCCACTGTCTGTCATAAAAAAATAAATAAAAAAAAACACGAAGAAACCATTAAAACACTGACAGCCGTATTTGAAAGTATGCTTTTAAATATGTTCACTAGATGCAAACTCACCAATTGTCCTGTGCGAGTTTGGATTCTGTCTTCTGGCCTCCCTTCACGCAATAGCTGTTTGTTGGTAAACAAGGTGACAGTGATCAATAGTTATGCACTGATATGATATGTGTGTGTGGCGGGGGATAAATTACTGTATGTAAATGCAATACACACTCTTAACTCCTCAGCAAAGATCTGTTTGTTCTGTGGTGATGGATACACTGCAAGGCCTTGGGGCAGCAACCTGTTTCTGCCAACAGACTTTTTCACAAACACAGTGTCTCCTCGTCCGCCAAGCTCTGTCACAAGAACAAATAAAGTTAATGTAAATCTTTTACTTCCTCTGACAATGAGCAAATCTGAGGTGGATCCATTAAGAGAACATGCTCACTGGGTACTGTCTGGGTCAAGATGAGCTCCATCTTCTCCGTGGGAGTATGTTTGGTGTCTTCGACCAACTTGTAGACTCTATGTCTTCGAGGGTGAAGCCTCGGTGGACTGCCTACTTTAGATAAGGGCACCTGCCACCAGCGCTCCACCACAACTGTGTTCTGTAGAAGCATCACACTTTTATGTCTCCTGTCATGTTCTTGTAAAAGGTAACAACACTGAACTGTATCCTTGACAAAGCTTTGATTTACGTTTATTGTGTGGATTTGTTATCTTTGCTGTTCTGACTGTCCATCAAAACACTGCAGCGAGGATGTTACTGAGAGTAGACTCCAATGTTTCTGTGGACCAGTTTGTTTTTTTCACACTTATACTGGCCACCACTTGTTAGCAAACAAGCCATTTATGAAAGACTTGCTTGTGCAAAGCGAGAGAGATCGGAATATTCTGATGGTAAAAAATGTGAAAGAACGAACAAGCATATCTAAAAAGATAACTATTATATATAATAATTTATAACCATTAATGATTGCTAGCAAAAGTAACAAATTCTCATATTTGAGAGGCTGGAACCATGAGACATATATAGATATAGATATTTGTTTTTTTCGCTTTAATATGGAATACCATTCTCAAAATTGCTGCCAAAACACATGAGTTAAGGCCGTTTCAGACGATGATAGATTATTATTTTATTAATATTTAAAAAACCCAGAGACACTGACCTGAGCAGGAGTCAGAGATAAACTCCTGACAGCAGGCTGGCTGAGCAGGTCCTGAAGGACACGACGGCCGCAGCTCCACATGTTCATTCAACACCAAAAACACCTTGACAAGTTTAACTCAACGAAATCACTCAAATCTGCAGCCTTAACGTATCGTAGACAACTACTTAGTCACCGATCACCGGTCGACTGTGGCATGCATGTCAGCTAACATGCTAAAGGCTAACTGACGTTGTTCATATGGTGTGACGTAAAAAAGGACCCCGACAACTTCAATAGTAGTTCTGAAAAAGCCTGACCTAAAAGTCACCACCTTGGGACAAAAAAAAAAAAAAAAATCTATATATAGTATTCCAGTTTTCTTTTTCCAGTAGTATCCGGGTCCTTTGACGCAAATTATTTCTAGTCCTAGTTTCTTTTTTGTTTTAATTTTCACTCTGAATATGTTCAAATCATAAATAAAATTCATTCACCACTTTAAAAAATAAAAAGTGTTGACATATGAGCTGTACTATACAGTAAAAAAAGTTTGAACACACTTTCCCATTCAAGTGAATAGGAGGGTATGTCCAAACTTTTGACTGCTACTGTATATGTGAGGTGGATTTATCTTACATGGATTGGGCCAATTTGTCTATATCTAGTAAAGACAAGAGAAAATAACCTGTCAATGTCAATTTTGTATTGAACCCAGATTGGACTACTCATTGCCTAACTATATTGCACTTTAACACCAGTTTAAAATATTGTATTTGCTGATCTTCATCAGCGTAATCTCTCACCTCGCTGCAGTAATGTAGAGGTGTACAAACTTAGCCACATTTCAGCCTTTCTTTGTAGGTTATCACTGTCAATAAGCATAAGATAGAGACCAGTAGTAAAGCCAGCATTTCTTTATTCAAGATCATCATCATCAAGACTATCAAGATCTAAATTTCACACCATAACTAGGCTACTGGTGGTTGTAATGAGAAAACCAGGCAGCCCATCACTCACAAATTTCAAGTAGTACTGCAAAATTCATGGTTATAACACATCTTAAGTGGTACAGTCAAGAAAAGTTGTTACAATGCAGGAAAAAAAACACTGAATATCTAACATCTAACATCAACATTATCGATATTAGCTCCCACTACATTATCTAACTATTTATCTTCTGTCAGCTCAAACATTCACTTTTTGTTGTCAACAGGAAGCATGTGATGTGCTATTGAGTGAAAGCGATGTGATGCTTTCAGCGGGCCAAGATTTGATAACTACACTGGGCCTTGGAAAATAATTAATGTTGAATCAAGCAGAACAAAATTTGCTTGTGTGCTGTAAAAGTAAAAGTGTTGCAAAAATGTTACTTGAGTCTCAAGTGAAGTAAGAAAACTTTCTTTGTTTACAGGAAGGTTGCAGAAGGACAAATCTTGATGCATATCACCACTGTCAGAAGTTGAAAAAGGTTTCACTCTGATTGTCAAACCCATTTTAAAGTAAATTTCTTAGGTATTTGGAGACATGAATGAAGATTTAGATCAAACATCACCAGCAGCAGATTCTTTACTTATTGCACCATAGACAGCACTGCCGTTGGATATCAAACTGCCTCTTGCAAATCCAATCTTACAGCAAATCAGTAGACCGATGAAAAAGATGAACATAGTGACCCACATTAGGGCGGTGACAGCAAAGGCAAACTGGTAGGTTGTCTTGTGGCAGTATTCACTTCCAGGTGTATAGTTGGGAGGATATAGACGATAAATCCAGATACTTCCTACAGGAGAACATTTCAGAACATTTGATTTAAGGTTGAAACTCTAAATTGAACTTAACTAAAAGGCCCTCTAAACACATTTTCTCAAGTGATGACGTCTAATACACTTTCTGCCAAAGGTAGAACAGTTCTAGTTGCTTCACATCACAGATTTCTGTCTGTCTGCTATCCTACTGGTTTGAAATGGGTGTGACTCAGTGATAAACATAGGATGTCACATATATGTGAATATATACATGCATGCACCAATCAGGATTTAGCAATATTTGAATCAGAATCTGATGTCAGTGGGTGACTTGTTCTGCCCCCGTCAACCAAATCTGAACAATCTACTCCCACAGTCTTGCATTTGAGTTCTTTTAGATATTTTGTGTCAAATTTTGAAGACACAGAAAACTTCAAGAAGCCTTCAAACCCTAATGTTGCAGAGAAGTACTCAAAATTCAAGAACATGTTTTTAAGGGCTTTAGACTAAGAATCAAGCATGTTTTTGAATTATCGTGGAGTAGCAGTATAAAGTAGCATGAAACAAAGTACAAGTGCCTCAAATTCATACTTATGTACAGCACTTTGTAAATGGTTTGTGATTGTACAACACTGCTCAATTCTATGAAAGAATAAAAAAATTTCGCACCTGCAATGACCCAGCAGAAAGTAAAGAAGTGCAGGCCGCCTATGCAGACGGAGCTCAAGACACATGCATCCTCCCAGCTGGTTCTGGTGTAAGTCAGAGACAGACCAGTCAGGCTGACTGCTCCCAGCACTATCAGGTAGATGGGGATGTTAGGCTGTAATGGACAACTATTCAGATGCGCAGCCCCTATGATCCAGAAATCCAGAACCGGAAAAATGTCAGTATTAACATGAGATGACGAAAAAGACAAAATCTCAAAAACTGCAAAATAATTAACAAAATATACAGTAATCAAATTACCCAATCCAATGGCAGTAAGCATAAGCATCCAGCAAATAATGCCCCCAACAACTACAAGAAAGGAAGGGGGGGGGGTGTCAAGGATCAGTATAACAGTAAAACATACAATAAGACAATGATGGAGGACAAACTTCTAACCAATTGCTGAAATCTGCACCGATCTTTGAGGCCTGAAATCGGTCTGTTGAGACGGATTCATATCTGTCGTTAAGAAAGTAAGAGTCTTGTCACAATTGTACACAGACATCAACAGAAAGGAGAGGTCGCAGCAGTAGGTTATACTGTACCTGTCCAGGTCTGAATGCAGAACCATGCACCAGTCGTTGTAAGTCTCTTCTTAACAAAGTCTCAACTTTGTTAACATCCTTTGTCGCAGGATGTTAAGACATGTAAGCCAACTCAACTATCATTTCAGCAACTGTTTCGCAACAATATCTGTGAGGAAACACTGCACAATCTGTTGTTTTCCGTTCTCTAACAAAGTGTGTTTTAAGCCACAAACCAGTCACATGGTGTCGTTTAAATTCTCTGCCAGACCACATTTAAAAATATGACATTTTCCAATTAATTTGACTTTGTCAGGAGATCTTAATGGGATTGCATGGTGCAGAACAAGGACCCGATGCAAACCAGCACAGCACAGATATGGCATGAAGCAGGGCTGAGTAAAGCAACAACATCATGGTGATAATGCCGACAAATGTGCGCCGATTTCTTCTTTCAAAGGCCTGAATGTTGACAGAATTTTCTGATACACCTCTTTTACAATTTGTACTGGATTTTGTTTTGACACAGCCTGGAAACTATTTTACTATTGTTCAGATTTCAATAACAATTGTGTTGACGGAGGTATGCTCTCTCTGAGCACAGTACATTATTGTTATTTATTTATCACAGCTTCCAAAATAACCTGACTGATGATTTTAATGCACAAATGTGTAAAAACAGCAATTAGAGCACACTATAGATTCCACAGCAGTTTGTTTTATATGTTGCCATTTTGCATTTATTATTATATGACTTTTTTCATCCAAGGTTCATTACAGTAAAATAGTACTGTTACACTCACTTACTGAATTTGAGCTACATTTTTCATTGCTCATTCTTGTTTCTCAATGAAGAAATGACACTCTTCAAACTTGCCCTGCTAGGTGCTGGGTCAAAAGCCTGACTTCTGTTTCTGACCTCTTTCAGTTGGAAGTCAATAATCATTTTAATGATAGGAGCAGCAGGGAAGTCCATGCATATGATTCCAAGGCGTTGGTTCAGGTCCGTCTTGGCCTTCAGGTGGTCGTACAGTTGTGCATTGATGAGCCGAGCGACGGCTCTGGGGAATACAAACACACCAGCTCCACTGCTGTAGGTGAGAAAAATCTGGGCCATGTTTCCAGCAGGTGCAGCCTCCAGGTGTTCATAGACGCTCGTCCATTTCTCCGCCACATCGAGAAGTGTGGGTACCTACAGGGAACAGCAAGGATTTAAGAGCTGAAAAACATGTCTTTCACTTAAATTGGTTATGATGTGTGTTTGCTCATTTTTATTGTGAGATTTGTGACATATATACCTTCCAGTCATCGGCTATGTCCAGTGAACCATAGCGCATCCCCAAATCTGGTCCAGCAAAGTCTTGCAAGATGATGAGTTTCCCTCTGACCTCTGCCATGGTCGGCACGAGCCGGCTGTGCCACAGCAGGTCCCAGTGAATGTAGCGATGGATGTAGTCTACCACGGCCCCGTAGATGTCATTCGTCTCACTGAATGTTTCCTGAATACGCATCAGCACTGTTTCACTGGGATGCTCTCGAAGGAAGTCAGCCACACCCTCCAGCACATGGCCAAAATGCGCTCGCTGATAAGACACCCCGTGATGGATGGTGAGGTTCCCCTTGACGTGACGGACACGGATGTCTAGAAAACGGATGCCAGCTTGGAGCTGAGAGGCCAGGCTCCATGTTTGGCACTCAGCATACAAACCACCATACAGGGCCATGGTGTTGTGGGTCCCAGGCATGGTGACCTCAGACAGCAGTCGATCATCAGGGATGCTGGCCATCCAAGATGGGTTGAGAAACTGCGGGCGGGGTGTGTCATCATAGTCAGGTCTCTGAATTGCACTGTGACTCAAACCAATGACTCTAAAACATAATAAAGTAAATTTTAAGAGGCATAGTAAATGCATCAGGTTTCAGATTTGTCTTGTATTCAGGGAATATCAGAAGTCAAAGACTTATCCTACATGATGTGTATGTTCTAAATTTCTTGGGGACTATAATGGTCAATAATGGTGATATAATTACTATTTTTATTTTTATTTAGATATTATAATATCTTTTTTAAATATGTTTGTCTAAATAAAGATGGAATTTCTAATGCTAGCAGCATGGTTTGAAAAAGGGGTTAGGTTTCTTGATCATTACTAAATCTTTTATAACTTTGTGATAATTATAAGGCCTAAAATGGGAATGCAAATAAATACATTTGTACTATTACATTATCTACCAGGTTAACAAGGTTATTTTTTTTATCCATTTGTGCTGCTTAGTTTGAGTGTTGTGTCTTATATATTTTTGGATATTTAGATGTATTCTATATGTATCTTGACTGATGAATTTCATTAAAAGCTAAAATGGTTATGCAAACATATGCCATGCTATATAATCAGTTAGAATAAAGTGTTATGATTCTGACATGTTTTCAACTTACTCACCCTGCTAGCACCATCAGCTCAATTACCATCTTCTGCATTTTCTTCATGTCTGATAAGCACTGATGACAGGGTCTATGAACAATAAATGAATAAATAAGTAAGTAAGTAACTCAGATCAGCGTTTAGAAAAAAGTTAATTTAATAACAAAGTATTAATCTGTATTTATTGAGAATAAAACAGATTAGAGAGCAAACTTCCAAGTTAGCAGCAGTATCAGCATTGATTAAAAAAACATAGAACACTTAAAGTGAAAGTTTGTCAGCTGATATGAAAATCAAACAAACAGTGGAAACAATTCAATCCCTGTCAATCAATCCCAATCGCTGTAGTTGACCTCTGCTCACCCCATCAGGTCATTTCAACGGCAGGTTTGAACTTTTCTAATCCCAAAATTAAATCAAACCATCCATTGTTGCAGCATCAAACCTGCTGATGTGTTGATGTGCTGCTCTTACCACTTCAGTACCTGAAACCAGTAGGGGTTTGTCCTGTAGGGTCTGTGTGACTGGAGAGAGAGATGGAGCGGGAGAATGAGAGGAGTGAAGGAGTCAGAGACAAAATGACAGAGTCAGAGCATTGACCTGGGGTTTTATCATGGGAAATACTATAGAGAAGCAGCTGGGCTCTGTGTTACAGCGGGGTGGGGGTGGGGGTTGGGTGTTTTGTGTGTGTGTATGTGTGTGGGGGGGTGGGGGTGGGGGGTGGCGGGGTATTCATGTCATCACATCCAGTTCAAACTGTTAAGTGTTACATTAAAATTGTCTTATCAGTAAAGTGACTTTAACCTTTCAGAAATTGTTTGATTTAGTCACAATAACAGCCAATGTGCATCAATTAAAGATGAAAGTTTTTTTTATAAGTTAGTGAAAGTCCAAAATACGGACACAGTTGATCACACAATAGAAATTAAAATAAAAGTAATGTCTACACAAATATTTTTGCATACAACAGGCTTTTAGAAGACTAAGGATAATTTATCATTATTTGAGGTTTTTGTTTTGTTCATTGAGACAAAATAACAGTAAAACTCAAGACTAAAGACACATCAAAACTCAATAAGGAGGAAGTATATATTATATATTCTCTTTATAAAAAATCTTATCCTCTCTGTGATGATATGAGCAAAGTTCTGTGAGTGCTAATGGTAACCTTAACAGTGTCCCAAACTTACTCTCAGCCTTAATTTGTAATATTGTTTCATTAAAATAATCTGCTAGGTTCCACAAAACAAAACACAATGGACTACTACTACTACTAATTACTAAAATTGTTTTCTTTGCTCTGCAGCAAATATTAAAAACATCAAAATAACACAAATGCTCAAAGTATTAAAGATTTATTGTTCCACAATTTGTGATTTGTAATGCTCTCTGCATTTCCATCATTTAATGTACCAAAAATGTGGTGCACTTTAAAGAGAAGTGTTTCATCACAGTGGTGGTAACAGACAAAGATTTTATGTAACCTGGCAGTACCAAATATTCCCAAATATGTTATTTGAATAATTCAATTATCTGCTTTGTATAAGCAGATTGATGGATGAAGAACAGAAAGTAACATATATGTGTTGTGCATGCATCAACTGACTGACTAAAAAACCTGGACACAGACTGTAGCTGCCTCACAGATCATATGAGCTGCCTGTCAAATGTCTACAGCATTGAAAAAAATGCTAATGCATTTCAGAGCTCCTCCACTTAATGAGTGACATCACAGATACGCTTGGAATTAATATTTTGGTCAAGCAGTCATCTGAACACAGCTTTTCCCCTCAAATGACACGCACTGAAGGGGTGTGAGGTCCTCAACAGAGAAAGCATGTGTGTGTGTGTGAGTGTGTGTAGTACATGGAAAAGTCTGCAGATGTTTTTTGTCTCATATCGCTACGCAGGATGTCAAATATTACGTAACAGACTTGTCCTTGTCCTAATATTTGGTTAGCTGTTAGTAGATTATACACGATACGACACAAGTACAAAAAGCAGAAATTCCTGCAGTTTTCTTAAATAATCAGGGCAGCTGAATCCAGGAGAAGGCTGGAAACTAAAACTGACTTGACTTTTACTGGAGCAATATGAGCATTCAGCATACAGTATCTATAAAATGTACAGTAAAACTAATGGAAGAAGTGTGTTTCTATGTATGCTTAAAGCCTCTATCCTGGTGCTCTGTCTCCCTGCTCCTATGTTAAATAATTTAACATTATTATTAGTTGGTCTTAAATCATTTTTAAAGCCTAAGGCTTTGTCATCTCTTCTCTCTTCATCTATTTAATTTTTCTTTCTTCTGTACTGTACATACAGCAGTATACATTCCTCCACAAATGCTATATTTCTGTTCACATATAGTCATGGAAATGCTCTCATTAGCTCTATACCGTCCTCTTGAGGACCATCATTTTCCACATCTCGGTGCCTTATTGAAGGAACTGTTAGAGTGATTCTTTATATTGGCACCAGAGAGCTCTAAAGTAATATATTTTTAAAATGCTGGTTTAAAGTTGTAGTGGTCCTGGTCCTACTACTATTGCTGCAGAAGGTATTAAATATACATATGTGCCTCCAGTTGCTTTTGTGCATGAAATTCAACGCATAAATTAACTTACTTTGTCTTGCCGTAGACATTGACTAAAGAGCTGTTACTAAGGATAATGAAATGAGTGGAAAATATAATAGATGTCCATATTGTCAGGTGTTTCCTAATAAATCAATCAGTCAACAAATTGCACAGTTCTGCTAGAAAGGAAATTTAGAATTTCCTACATGTGTGCATACAAATATAATTTCTGACCTAAATTGTGATCAGATTATTATTCAAGTTCTACTTGAAGACTTCTGAAGATTCAAGAGTCCTAAAATAGAGCCTTTTGGTTTAAAATGAAAACCAAATAATGCATTCCAGCATAAAAATGTTATCCCAATGGTAGTACGATGGTCTGAAAATGTTTTCCTGCCTTCGGATCAGCACGGCTTCTAATCTTAGACACAACTATGAGTTCTCAATTGTATGAGCAAATTCTATAGGAGATCACAAGAGATCACATTTTGGCAGAAATACAATGTTTTAATTTTGAGGATTCACAAACCTTCTAGCATCACTTTGCAGAACATTATACCACAGATGCATGATCAAAGTATTTCTGAATCCTGGCAATGGCTGTGGATGCTGTATGTGTTTATACACCATGTAGCCTGAAACTTCTTCTGTCTTTAATTTTTGTAGATTTTATCTTTCTTGGAACTCCTTGGCAGTAACATTACTGCTGGAGGTCTGAGGACGCCACCAGCGTTCAGGCATTTTAAAGAGTAAGTACACCCGCATTACAAAATGACTATGTAAATAGATGGATATGTTTTTTCCTTTCTTGTGGTGATGATATAATGCCATGCTGTAGAATTAAGGTTATATTTTACCTTGGTTTTGAACAGATGTGATCTATATTGTCTTCTTTCACAAATATAATGCCCATAGAAACACCATTTACTGTGAGACTATCTGAAAAGAAATGTTGCAGTGATATATTTTGTTAGTTCATGTCCTTTTTACATTTGCTTGTGCACTTCGGTTGCACCTTTTATGTTTGTTGCATGATTTTGGTCGTTGTAAGTCTTGATATCTTACTTTCAGAGGCTAGGTGAATGGGTGAATGAGTGACAAACGCAAAGAGCTTTGTCTGTTGAAGTACAAAAGTGCATTCCACTCCAATAACCATTTATGTAATTTAAATGTTTAGGTAGCTTTGTTTTACACACCTACAAATGCTACAATCACTTAGAAAACTGAAAATCAAAAACAAATTCAATTTAATAATCTGTTTATCTTGATACTGACTGACACTTGTGAGCAAAAACATTTATAGTAATTTGGGTTAAATGTCCTTGTACTCTTTGAGCATAATAGCTATTTAGACATGCACAAATTAATTATTCTTCACTTGACAAAATTTAATATTAACAACTTCTACAGTTCTGTTAGAAATATGTTTTTAATCAGAAACACTGTAGTGATAAAACACCGACAGTGATTCTGACTCGTGAATTATGGCATTGTCTTTCACTTCTGTATAGCAATTCCTTCTGTGGTATCTGGCCACCCATACTGGTTTGGAAGGTGACACTTACAACAACACATTGAAAAGGATACTCAGTCATTCACTGCCTGTGTTGCTGCATGTGGTCGGAGCCTCCAGCCGCAGTGCATCTGTGGAACTCCCCTCATCCAATCAGAACAGGATAAGCATGAGTCACTTCCTTGTGTGTACTTCCTTATTTGGCATGAAGGGGCTGTTCCTTCTTGACAAGAGAGGAAAATGGTGGACAGCAGAGTCATACGGCTCCAGTAGACAGAGGGATACCAACAGTTTTATCCGTGGTGAGTATACATCTTTCACGTCAGACCTGTGTAATATCTTATCTGAAGGTTATTTAAACTCTGAATGAGCCAGGACTGAGGAAGTGAATGTAAAAGACTGTTGATATGTGTCTGGATGGGAATCAGGAAATGACAAAAACAAAAACATAATAACAAACAAACACAACTTTAACCTTAAAGTTAAAGGTGCAAAATAGTCCCTGGATGTTATGTGAACTATAAAAGATGACCTATGAAAGGACCGAACCTGTAACCATTTGTTTATTTCCAGTCTTTCTTGTGTTACTACAACGACACACCCACTGTTGTGCAGTTATTTTTTCCAGTAAAACAGCCCTGACGAGGACTAATGCCAAAACTATGAGACAGGTTTACAGCATTATAATAGCACAGTGTTTTTATCAAAAATCAATCTGATAAAATTATTTACCAAAACACAAAACTCACTCCATTTTAACTAAATCCTAGATTCTTAAAATATTGTGGGAGCTCCAACACAAGTTTCCTCTTTTTTTCCTCAACAATTTGTTTTTAGATTTTTTTTTTATTAATAGCCACATATTTTGATGATTATGATCATTTGAGTTATTTAAAAAAACCTGAATATCAAAATGATAAGAGGATCAAGCATCTCTTTAATATGTAAACTTGGTCTTTAGGAAATTATTATGAGCATTTTTCACAATTTTTCTGATTAATCTAGAGAACAATTGTAACAAATTCTAGTCCTTGTTTTCTTTGCTCATGTGCTAAAACTCGGGGTATTACTGCAGGCAACCTAAGCCCTCATTGTGACCTGTTACTAGTAATGTTAAAGTGTAAATTGACACCCTCCACAATGTGGCACATGCGCAACAGCTGATGACATATGTGTTACAGTACCAGTGACTTTAGAGTGAGTCATGACCTTAATTTATAGGGTAATTTGAGCTTGTGTGACCAATCTTTAGTTAAAACTCTTATGTGGTCAGAAGCTAATGCTAAGAAAAGTTGGTGCTTTATCTCTACAGACTCATATTACGTGAACATTAACGTGGTAGAAGAAAAGTAGCGGTGATGGCTGATGCAGCACAGATCAAGAAAACTGCAGCCAAGGTGCTGTTCTGTGTTGAGAAGGTGTCCTCCTTCGCCTCCTCCATCGACCCCCTCTTTGGCATAGTCTCCTCCCTGGTTGGGGTGGCCCGCAAGGGCCTAATTGATGAGGAGGGCCATGCTCTAGATAAGGACTTCCAGGTGATCAACACCCAACTAGAGAGCATCTCTCAAACGAACCACCAATGCCTGAGGAAGATCCGCATCGACGAGGTGAACGAAACCTACGGCAAGTATGAGGAGTTTATCAAGCACCAGTACGCAGCTTTCAACAGCATGGTGGCACAGGTAAAGAAGGATCCAGACAAAACCCAGCACTACATGGAGACCTTTGAGAAGGTTTATGAGAGAGACAAGAGCGACCTGAGCCTGGATGTGTACTACCGTGGTGTGATGGGTACCAATTTATTGTTTGGAAGAACCCTGCTGGAGGTTTACCGAGACAAATGCTATGGTAACCGCGAGATCATGGAGCGTCGCTGTTCACACATTGCTCACCTGTTCCAAATGGGCCTCATAGCCCTAATGGCCTACACGGCTATTACAGAGGATGACGAAGATGAGGTGAGGGATAAGTGGACCAAGAGAGTGGAGGACATCCAGAAGAAGATGCAGGAGGCGCTCAGTCAGTGCAAAGACGACTCATCCTGAGGAGTATGGAAGATCAGACAGAGGATGTTGTGTGGGTTTGTTGGCAACACTGGGTACTCTCCGGTGTGGATCAATTACATATGACAAATTATGTTATTTTATATATATATATATATGAATAACCACAGCCTTGTTTTAATTTGTGCACTTCAGATTCAAGTGATATTCTTATTGCAGCATTTTAGTTATTGTTTAAACATTGTATGTCATTTTTTGTGTCAAAAAGACAATGATTCAGGTGCTTTGTGTTACAGTATGTCAATATATGCTGAAGCTTTATACAATCTCTTCAACTAAAATGTGCAAATTATTACTTTATCAAGTTGTATTTTGGTGCAATCCATTTCATCTATTCTAAAACCAACAAGTTATGCATAAATGTCATGTTGTGCTGGATAATAAAAATTGCAAAAAGACATTTTGTTGGGACATTCAGTAGTTCTGAATTCAAATAGATTGATAACTTGTATCCATAGAACATACAGAAACACCAGTCTTCTAGAGAAAATAGCTCTTAATGGTTGAATATACCTAATCCTAAATTAAACAATCCCAGATTAATGATGAAATAAAAACAATCCAAACTCACAAGATCCCACATGAGGTAGGGAGAACAATAAAGAATCACACAGGACATATCTCCTCAGGTGCAGTCACTTCACCTCACAGAGAGACACATACTGCCTTTCTCCCTTTGTTCCATATTTGACCTCAGCCATGTTCTATGTGTTCAATCTGAAACTGCACACACATGCATGAATATAATAAAACTTTTCATTTTGAACTCGGAGTTCTGCCTCGTCTATGGATCTCTCAAACACTCTTTTCTATAATAATGTAGGAAGGTGCCAGCTGCTTAGCTATGCTCATTAGTTGACTGTTAACTGAGTGATGTTAATAAAGTGGGACAGAAAACATCCTCATTAAAAAATTAGTGTTTGTTTAAAAAATGTCCCAGAAATTATGTGTCTATTTTTTTGCAAAGTGATTTTCCCAGAACGGCTTTTCTTATAGAATAATTAAATTCTGTCGCAGAATGTTTTGTGTTGTCGCACTGAGTCCCCCTCACCGCCAGACGTCACTGTTTTCCCACCCACATTACGTCAGACGTAACGCGACTCCTCTGTCTGTAGACCTGCCTTAACCCACAGGCCTGTCGCCGCTTCTAACTAAATATCTGCCCTGGAGGTTTACTGGAGCGGTGTCAATGCTGTGGGTCGTTATACTTAACAAAATGAAACTCATTTAGAGTTGAGAAACGCTGCGTTAGACCTATCTGATGAAACGGCACGTCGCTTTCGGTAAGTTTCAGCTGCTCAATTAGCGGAAAAGCGGTGTAGCATCACGGCTACAGCCGCTGATTCAGGTCAAAAAGTTGATCGTATTTGATGTACACACGTAACAACACAGGTCGGATCCAGAAGTAAAGCGCATTGTTTATAGTATATAGTACAGAATGTGTAGTGATTGTTTAAGATGGATACTACAGTGTTTGTTTCCGGGGCGGGACCCCTCTGAACTCAACAAGTCGATTTCTGAACTCAAATGTATTGTTTGATGTTGCGTTCAACTGTATTTAGTTCTTTTCTCGGTTCCTTTGTAACTTTCTGTACCTGAAGGCAGCACTGTATTGCAGATACCTACGTGTTCATAAGACTATGGTAAAGCTGCTATAAACCTCTGGGATGTCTTATAACAGTCATGACAAGTGCGATCAAACAATTCACAATATCAGGTATCACAGTTTTTTTTATTTCCTGTTTGTAATCTATTAAACAAGTAACTTGATGCATGTTCAATAAATGAGAAACAAACTATTTGTTCAAGACACAGTCCTAATCTAGGTTAGGGCGACCAATGACAACTATTTCCATTATTGATTAATTTGACAATTACAGTTTAATTAAGTCAATTAAGTTCAATTACTTTTCTTCATATATTTTGATGATTCAGTCTGTGAAATGTCAAAAAAAAATAGTAAGTGGTGTTCAGTGCAGAGAAAAATAGGTGTGTCTTTCACTGAGGTCCTGATGGTTAGATTAAAAAAGATGCTCATCACAATTTTCTAAAGTCTTGCTATCTATTGTTTAGTCTTTGTTTAGACTATTATCACAAAAATCCTCACATCTGAGAGGCCGACATTTGAGACTGACTTAAACAATAAAATGATTATTGAATCAGTTTAATAAAAGTATGTTACAAATGAATCAGTTCATCTCACTGTTTTAGTTGCTGTTTAGACCAACCTAAATACACTCAAAGGATATAAAACACACCACTTGTATTTTATCCCAACTCAAGAAAACCTTTTCTCCATTTTAAAATTACATTTACATGTAGGGCAGGTTTTGTGATAATTATCAACACACAAGTTTTGGTCACATGACTGACTTTTTGTGTTTTGAAGTCTGAAAAATAATTTTTAGAGAAAGAGCCACGATGCCTTGACGTCTATAAGAATGTCACAGCTGGGGCAACATGATCGGGATCATTCCCCAAAGTATGATCACATTATTGGTAGTTTGTTAGTGAGCAAAGTTATGAATTCTGTCAGCCCAGCTTTAACATGATGTAGACAAGACATCCTAACATTTACTCCCCCTTTGATCATCTGTTTTAGTGATGTGTCTCCACAGCATTTGGCCCTTGTGTAGAGCACTTTGTTGGGACTGAGAAAAGGTCAGCAGTATGGGCAACGAAGACAACCTTGAAGCTGTCTTTGTTGCTGTCATTCGCCCAAAGAGTCAGGTCAGCTTGAGCTCAAAGGAGTACAGAGCCAAAGCCTATGAGGTAAATGTTCTGAGGTAAACAATATATCACATGCTGGCCTCAAGAACAGCCAATGATATCTAAGGATATTTATCAGTTAACCACCATCCAAGCCCTGTTTTCAATGCTACATTTCCTCCTGGTTCCTTTTAAGATCCTGCTGATTGAAGTGCCTTTGGAGGGGAAGGAGAAGAAAAGAAAGAAAGTCCTCCTGGTGACAAAGATCCAAGCAGGAGGAGATAAATCTAAATCCATATTGGATTATGTTGATGAAACAATCAGACCCATATCCAATAACCAAGGCTTCATAGGTGAGTGTGGGACATTTTAGACAGCCACAACTTTGAATATTTATAATCCTGTGAATGAATGAGTTCAAGAAAACTTCACCCTCAGGTTTATCTTCAACCCCTCAGTGTGTTTCTGATCTCTTAGATTGGAAATGACTGATTTAAACACGATTTTGGGTTTCAGGGAAGCGTGTGGTGCATATGAAGAAATTTCCACTTGATGGAGACAATGAAGGGAAAGAGGCCTCGCTTTTTGTTGTGCCAGTCAGTGTTAAAGGTGAGCAAAAAACAAATAATGCTTCAAATATTGTTTCAGCTGCGCATACTGCATTTTAATAAATCATTCTAAATAGACAACAGCAAGCCTGTCTACACTCCCGGGAGCCCGAGCTTCTACTGCTTCCAGGACATCATGCGGGTGTGCAGTGAGACCAGCGTTCACTTCTGCTCCATCACCTCCAAGATGCTTCTGGCCTTAGACAAGTGAGGAAATATTTGAAAACACGGTCTTCTTGGATGAGGCCTTTGGAGAAACCGAATTGTAACGTTGCCTCTTTGACCTCCACAGGTGGTTAGCAGAGCAGCACACCGTTCCTCACGCCATCCCAGCCCTGTTCAGACCAGCACCAGTGGAGCGGGTGAAGACCAATGTCAGCAACCCCGCCTACAGCAGCGAGGGCAAGCTGAGTGATGAGGATCTGCACATGGGCTACACTGCTCTTGAAATTAAGAGCAAGATGATGTCCCTGGAGAAGGCAGATATGTGCATCCTCAACCCACTTTATGGTTCTGATCTGCAGTATACCAACCGGGTGAGTCAGCTGTAGGATACTTGATGAAACAATGGGGGGGGAAATATACTGAGCAACTTTAAAAACGCATATTTTTAAGAAACCAATATTTTCCTTTCACTTGCCCCAATCTATTGAAACAAACATGTAATACATAGAAATGACAGTACTCAAAACCAAAAACATGTTAAATCATGAATAACCATCATTTAGTCATAACATAGCCGTAACAGTCATTGGTGCATTTCAGAGTAAACGATGGTGTTGGTGAGATTTTTTTTGTGCATGATTGAAAACACCTGGCCAAGGCAATAAATTACCGGGTCTAATTAATGTCCTACTGAAACAACTGATGATGCCACGGCTTCCGCAAAAGTGCACATCCACGATACACTGACAGCTATCTGTTGCCGAGATACGGTCCTGGGTCTACACGTCTTTCCCAGGATACAGCAATCAGGCATCACCTTCATACATGACAATGTCAGACCACATGTGGCTCATGTCTGTCAGGAGTAGCCTACCTGGACCAGAACAATGTCGCTGTCCTTCCTTGGTCAGCATATTCACCAGATCTCGACCCAATAGAGCATCTGTGGGATGTTCTGGATCACCGGGTGAGACGGAGAGATCCTGCTTCAGTAATAGATGAACAACTTGTCACAGCACTGCAGGAAGAATGTCGTGCCATCCCACAAGTCCAGATTAACCGTCTTATCCATTTAGGAGGTGTAAAGTAGTGATAAATGCTGGAGTTGATCACACGTGGTACTGACTGTTGTTGTTGTTCTCTCTCTCACCATCCACACTTTTTGACTTGTAAACAATAGGGCAACAACCAATGATTTGCACAAAACTGCTTTCTCTGTGTGGTTAAAGTGTGAATAAAGCTGTGTGAACCATAATTTGCCTTTGATATTTAATATGAACAGGACTGCATGGAATCCTACAAAATTATGCGTTTTTACTGTTGCTCAGTATAGATGGAGTTGATATATTTTATGTAATTTACGATGGGAGTTCAGTTGTCCAACCCCTCTTTTTTCAATCCTGCTTCTGCTGTCTTTGATTTGCAGGTGGACAAAGTTATCATCAATCCATATTTTGGGCTCGGAGCACCAGACTACTCCAAGATCCAGATCCCCAAGAGGGAGAAGTGGCAACACGGTCCTAACTGTGTGACAGAAGACAAGTGAGGGATTATTCCCATGCAAACCACACAGTCATTATTCTCTGAGTCTCGTTTCTCCTCTATGTGCAACATATACTCTAGTATAAGTTTGGTCATGACCCCTAGACTTTACATCTTTTTCCAGCCTACATCATGAGGTCAAACAAAGAAACTAAGTTAACAAATTTCTTTTCAGGGAGCGCCAGTGGGTGGACGACTTTCCGCTCCACCGCAGCGCCTGTGAAGGAGACACGGATCTGCTCTCCAAGCTTCTGGACAGTGGTTTCTCAGTCAAACAGCTGGACAGCGACCACTGGGCTCCCATTCACTATGCCTGCTGGTGAGTCTGATGCTCAATCTCACGACCCGAGAGAGTCTGAAGTATCCAAAATGTTCTAATTTTGTTTTTGTTTTTTTGTTAATGATGGCTTGTGGTTGTTTTGTTTGGTTCCATCCAGGCATGGTAAAGTTGAAGCGACCAAGCTGTTACTGGAGAAAGGTAACTGTAATCCGAACTTGCTCAACGGCCAGCTCAGCTCCCCTCTGCACTTTGCAGCCAGAGGAGGCCACGCAGAGATAGTGCAACTGTTGCTGCAGCATCCAGAGATCGATCGGGTATGAAACGTGACATTTTAACATGATACTGATGTCACAGCTGCAGCCACATGCACTGCTTTTCCAGTAGGAACGATGTCAGCCATCAGTATGTTTTTTTCCGTTCGTCGGTGTGTAATAATTGCGTTTCTGGAGCATTTCTTGAAACATTTGGGGATATTTCATCTACTGATGGCTCTTGTGATATTTTGGGAATTTGAAAAAAATGTGTTTTTATTTTACTAAATAATTTTGATTATGGTCTGAAATGAAAACAGGTTTTCTGTACGACACGTATATCAGAAACCGCTCAATGTTTTCTCAGGACCTAATACTGAAGAAGTGCCTTTTGCTATTTTGGTTTGTCTTTTTTCAATTTTCAGAATTTTCACATATTGAGGCTGACATTAAGTCCTGCTGAGAATTTAATGGTAAATATATTTATAAATTTAATGCAAACTTGATCAGGAAAATGGCTGATGGAGGGAATGAGGCATTGGCAGGTGCTGGGGGGGGGGGGGGGGGGGGGGGGGGATATGCCTCCTTCTGATGGCTCTTGTTCAGTCATGTACATGCAAAAAAATAAATATCATTAGAAACAGGATGCCGTCTGTCAATATTGATACAGTGTACATCAATGGCCCCTTTACATGGTTACAGCTTGAAATATTGATCATTTAATATCGATTACACTGCACTGTGTGATACCCAGAATAAAAGAAGTACTAGTGGCTGCTTTATTTTCCACAAAGCATGTATGTATTATGATGCACTGTATCACATTTCACACCACAATGACAGTGGTGGAGAATAACCTTGAAATATTGACATTGACCCTCCCAACAACAGCACATAGAAGACCAGCAGAAGAGATCCCCTCTGCAAGTGTGTGAGGAGAACAAACAGAACGAATGGGAGGAGACGGTGAAGCTTCTGCAGCAAGCCAACGGCAAACCTGTGAGTCACACACCAGACACCATAATTACTGTACTCGGAATACAGACGTGACACCAAATGATTGATTTAATAAAGAGAGAGTTGGACGAGGTTATGTGAGCGCCTATGTTCCACAAGATATTTTGAAAAGTTGTCGTCAGATTTTGATTAAATCAAGTGTAGGGGAACAAATGGATCAAATCTATAACCCCAATAAGAGCAGACTTTGTATGACCTGACTGCTGTTTCATACTCTTACCCCTGAAATAGGAAAAATAGGAATGTAAACTGCCCAGGTTCTGTTGTTCTAAGTTTTCTTATTAATATTGATTTATGTCATCATTATTAATGTTTTTGTCATTATTAAATATAATTTTTATATTTTTTATACATACTGTATATCTACTTTTTTTTCTTATCTATAAAAAGGCGAGCGTCTCTGTACATGACCACAGTGTGCGCGCTATGCCCTGCATGTAATAATGTGACGATTGATGATCTTCTCGTGAGAATTATTTCAGGGTTTCGTTTTGACATAGCCTGGACTCAGCTTCCTAGTTGATATGTGTTTTTTTCCCCATGTAGTCTGTAGTCTTCGTTTCAATTTGTCTAAAAGATAAGTGCTCACATATATGAAATTGGTCTATGTATGCAAAAAAAAAAAAGAATCAATACAAGTGTAAAGAGTTTATTTTACATAGTTCTACAGCAGTTAGTCTGCTGAACAGTCTGCTGTCTGAGGTGCTATGCTACTATGCTACTGAGGTGCCCTATGCTACTTCACTTGGCTTTGTGCTATATATGTCTGTATCCATGTCTGTTCCACAGTATGAGAAAGTCCGCATCTACCGCATGGACGGCTCCTATCGCTCTGTAGAGCTAAAGCACGGAAACAACACAACGGTCCAACAGATCATGGAAGGCATGCGTCTTTCACAGGACACCCAGCAGTACTTTACCATCTGGATCTGCTCAGAGAACCTTCGTGAGTTCACGCATAGGAGTTCACGCATTTTTTTTTTTTATCACTGCAAACGAAAAGAAAAAGACGCAGTAACATTGGTGTTCATTTTGCGTCTCAGACCTGCAGCTGAAGCCATACCACAAACCCCTGCAGCACCTGCGGATCTGGACGGAGATTGTGACGGACCTAACGGTGCTGGATCCTCAAAGGGAAACACCTCAGCTCTTCCTACGGAGAGACGTCCGGCTGCCTCTTGAAATTGAGAAAAAGGTGGGTCACTTTGTTCTGTACTAGAAGTGACTGGTTTATAGTCGTGTTGGAGACAAACAGTTTGACTGGGAATGCTGGATAGTGCTTGATGTAGTTACTCAATACATGTGAGATGTCTGTCCTTACTGTTTTATTCCAGGTGGATGATCCTTTAGCCATCCTGATTCTCTTTGATGAGGCCCGTCACTGTCTCCTCAAAGGCTTCTTTCCAGCCCCAGACAGCAAGTTGATCACTCTGGCTAGCCTCCTCCTGCAGATCATTTACGGCAACTATGAGAGCAAGAAGCACAAGCAAGGGTTCCTCAAGTAAAAAAAACACTCTTTCAAACCATACTTACATAATCAAATGAACATTGATTTCTGTTTAAAAGTTTTGTTTTTGCAATGCACAAAAAAATCTTGTCTCAAATCCGTCTCTGGGTTTTATTTTCAACAGTGAGGAGAACCTGAAATCAATATTGCCGATTTCCAAGGTGAAAAGCAAAGCGTACCACTGGACCAACAGGATTCTGCATGATTACAAAGTATGTTTCAAGTTTTCACCGTAAAAAAAAAAAAAGAAAGAAGAAAAAAAATCCTTTCCAGCTTTAAGGCTGTCTTTACTCTACAGGTCTTGATGCCTAATTACGATTTGTTGCCTATATCTGATTTCTTTTTGACCGCCTGCTTACATCTACTTTTAAAAGTGACCCAACGACATCTGCATTTACACCAGTTAACACAAGCGTATGCGTGGGTTTGACCCGGAAATGTTTAGGCTAAAAGGGAAGTAAAAGCAGCGCTATTTACAAGCCATTGCTTTCCGAAGCATTTTCAAAGGTGTGCAAAATATTGGTTGCATTTTAAGGCGGAGAAGAAAGAGGAGAGGGAATATCCAATCTGTCGGCTTAGATGACAGACGCAAATGCACATATCCGATTCATATAAGATCTATTTCCACATATGGATGAGGCCTGATTCCGGCCTGTGCTTCTTTCCTGCTTACACATCATCATCATCGTCATGATTCATATCCGATCTGTGCCACATGGGAGGAAAGAATCAGAATTGGGTCACTTGAAGCATGTAGTGTAAAGACAGCCTAAATGACATCCCACTGCAGGCTTGATTGACAGGCTTTCCTCTGTCTGACAGGCCCTGAGCACCAGTGAGGGGGTGAGTAAAGAGATGCACCACCTGCAGCGACTCTTCCTGCAGAACTGCTGGGACATCCCAACCTATGGAGCAGCCTTCTTCACGGGCCAGGTCTACACCAAAGCCAGCGCCAGCAACCACAAAGTCATCCGCGTCTACGTTGGGGTCAACACGAAGGGGCTGCACCTC
Organism: Chaunax sp. Z400; assembly: GCA_037577475.1. Classification (NCBI taxonomy): domain Eukaryota; kingdom Metazoa; phylum Chordata; class Actinopteri; order Lophiiformes; family Chaunacidae; genus Chaunax; species Chaunax sp. Z400. The sequence goes on from CM075200.1 coordinate 11,604,115, forward strand.
ATGAATATGGAGACAAAGGTGTCGTCTTCTTTGTTCTACTACACACCCCAAATCTTCATGAGCTGTGCTTTATCATGTGCAGACTTTAACAACGGAGACATTTTCCTGTAGATTAATGGATAATTAACCCAGAAGTGAAAAATTCAGTCTCTGCTCACCCTCATACATCCAAATTTCATCGAAGTTTTAGAAAGATGTAGAATCACTAGTTAATTAAAGACCCACAACTTTGCTGCATAAGCTATTTCAGCAGTTGCATCATTGTTTGAACTTAGCATATCATAAACATAAATATGTCCATTTTTTATATTTTTAAACATGAAAACAGACAAAAATAGAAACAAAAACAAAGAAAAAAAGAGAAAAAATAAATGAATTTAAAATACCCTCTATCCCTCAGTTGGTCCACTATAGAGGATATATAAATATTTTAGTATTTTACAGTATAATGTAGACATTATGTAAGATATATACTTATACATGAACAGTTTTAATTGGTGTTTTCTGTTTTATAGGAAGTAAAGATGAGATGAATCCATCTCTAATTCATACTCAGATTTGCCAATGAGTCAGTCATTAAAACCTTATTAATGGTTCAAACCCACAGAGGATTGTTTTTCATTTTAGTGACCGTCCCAAGGTTTTTTTACGTACCAGATATGTCGCACATCATTTTGGGAAAATGCGTAGAGAATGATTGCCAAGATATTTAAGGTATTGCCATTCAGTTTTCTGTCATCTCTGCACCCCCAGGTCCTTCTCATCAGTTTGGAGTACGGCACATTCATGTGGCAGCTTGGACACGCTGACCAGTACTTCCAGATACACAGCGGTGACAATAAAATGAACTTCATTGTGCACACAAAACAGGTAACTGCTTTGTTTTTATTTATTTTCTTGAGGGAAAATAAATCCTTCTCATGGATGACCTCATGAAAAAAAAATATAGTCACTGTTGACAGTGTTTCTGTTATGTTCATTACTTCCATACAGGCTGGCCTTATTGTGAAGCTTTTGTTGAAACTGAGTGGACAGATGACTCCAAACGATAAGGCCGTGACGGACAAATACGCCTACGGTTGAATGAATGTTGAAGAAACCACAGCTGCCAAAGATCCCAGTGCAGGTTCTTCTTACTGACTCCAGTTTGACTGCAATAACTCTGAGCGAAGAGCAAAACTGACTTCACAAACTTCCACAAACGCCTCATTTTGTACTTCACGCTTACCTTTAACACCTTCACATTGTGTATTCTGATGAGTCATATGTTTTGATTGCATGTAAATATGTTTATTTAATGTCAGGTTTTAATAAACTGATGTATGAAGGAGAAAATATCACTGGTTTGTCTTGAACGTTTTGAACCCATTATCTTTATTAACAAAGTGAATAAAAGTGTTATTTTAGTGTGATTGATGAAAAATTACAAAATGACCTGTTGTGGCAAAAAGCTTTAAACTGAGGCAGGTGAAATAAGTAATGGTGTGGGATGTTGTGGCTATAAAGAAATAATTTGAAGTTTTCTGCAAGACATACAGCTTTAGACTGAAAAACACTTTGGGATTGTAGAAAAGCATTATTTGGGGACAGAGGATGCAGCCATAAAAATTTTTTTTTAAAAACAACAGTGTTATCTTTTATTAAAAGCTAATATTTGATTACTAAACATGCGATAGAAATACATTCACAAATTTGTAGTAATGTCATATGTGTATAGTATATGACATAGAACAAATCTTACATTGTGTTGCGTGATGTATTTCTAATTAAAACTAACAGACAATAAGATTATGTACCATACTAATGCAAGTTGAAGTAAAAGTTAGTCAACTCAATGTAACAAAATTATTTTGAATTCAACATACCTAAAAAAAAACTTGGTATTTTTATACCTTGGTCAGTCTGTCCCTCAGTTCCACCGCCCAGAATTATTTTTTCCTAAGCATGTCTCGATGTACATTCTAGCCTCACCAAACTTAACACATGTATTAACTATGATAGTTGTGACCTTTTTTATTTTATGTTTAATATAACAATATAATCTATTATTCTATAAATAATACATATTTAATAAATATTTGATGTTTTTGTGTTTTCCATGGAAAGATGATTTTAAGGGGACTGAATATCCAAACATGATAAGCTCACCAAAGATTGGAGGATGTGTCACATCTGATGCCTTTGTTGTACAGATTTTTGTGCGGTGTCGGTGTCATTTCCGGATGACCTGATTCAAAGATGTCAGATATGATATTTTGCAAACCTGTAATAGCTGTAGGGACTTAATAGCAGGTACATCCATGTTGGTACCTCAGTGGGACACTGAAATAAATAAAACTTTTTAAACGCCCGTTTAAAAGGAAAGGAAAAAAAGTTGAATTAAAATACTTTGATAACAAATATCCATCAAAAATCATTTCAATCGATGGCGCAGAATACGTTCATCCTGTTGGGAGTGACATCATATAGCAAGACATCGGTTCAGGTAGAGGCAGCCAATCACACCAGCTGTTGCTTGACGGACACGTGAGCAATAGCCTATAGAAAGCCTATGTTGGTCAGGCGGGGGCGGTACCAGTACAGAATGGTATTGACAGGTAGAGATGCTGGGAGAACATTACAAATGGTCCGCCAAGTCGCCAGCATGAGCATCAGATACTTCAGCCGTAGAAACTCTGCATAAGTTTCCACTTATTCACTGAGCAAATTATTTCAATTTCGTCCTCCAGGCTTTAGGGGCTCGTGAAACATTTGTTTTTAGAGGACAGACCCAGCGGAGAAGGTAAAATGTCAATGCATTTGTATGAAATGAGCAGTAAACTGCTTGGGGACACTGTTGGGAAAGTGAACGAAAACCTGACCTCCGTGGTTCTGGCAGCCTCTGTCATTACTCTCATTCTGGGATATATTTCTAAACTGATCCTCAGTTCGTCCTATGACAAGGATGTGGTAAGTTAAGTTACTTAAGTTTCATAAGTAGATGTTGAAATGAATCGTCAGTCTGTGTTCATCATTCAATGTTTCTTTTTGCAGAAATACCCACCTTACATACCGTCCAGCGTCCCCTTCCTGGGTCATGCCATTGCATTTGGGAAAAGTCCCATTGAATTTCTTGAAAATGCTTATGAAAAAGTAAGTATTTCGTTGATTAATCTGCTACCGTTTTGATGACAAATCTTGTGTTTGAGTAATCTCTTATCGTTTTTCTTTTGTAATATAAATACAAGCTATTTCTTCCAATCTTCAAGTGGTTTGAAATGTCAAAAAATGAGATTTAAATCAAGAAAATGCATCACAGACTTATTGTTAGTTGCAGACTTTTACTGCAAAGACAAGGATCACTTTACTGAATATGTGGGAATAAAAACCTTTCCCCTATAATGCTTAACCTCTCACACACTGTGATTCACACACACACATACCCTGTTGACACAACCTGTCCACCCAATATAATAGCTACCCAAGAATTCATCCTGACCCACGTGCTGTTTTACCTCCTGCAGTACGGACCTGTGTTCAGCTTCACCATGGTGGGGAGTACGTTCACCTATCTGCTGGGCAGCGAAGCAGCAACGCTGATGTTCAACAGCAAGAACGACGACCTGAATGCCGAGGACGTCTACTCCAGACTGACCACTCCAGTTTTTGGCAAAGGAGTAGCTTATGATGTCCCGAACCCTGTGAGTCCGCCTCACGTATGAAATCGTTATTTATAAATCTACATACAGTATATTGCAGTTGTATGATACATTGCTTTCTTTCTGTGAGGCAGATCTTTTTGGAACAAAAGAAGATGTTGAAGACTGGACTGAACATTGCCCGTTTTAAGGAACATGTTAAAATCATCGAGGCAGAGACCAGAGAGTATTTCCAGAGATGGGGAGACAGTGGAGAGAGAAGTAAGTGACTTTTCTATTCTTCTGGTTTGTTTTGATCCCTTTAACCCTGAGTTTTGTGGACTATGTACATTTTGCCACCTGAGCTCAAAATGGCACAACTTAAACGCACAAACTATTTGTTTCAGACCTGTTTGAGGCTTTGTCTGAGCTGATCATCCTGACGGCCAGCAGCTGCCTTCATGGGCCGGAGATCCGCAGCATGCTGGATGAGCGAGTGGCCCAGCTCTACGCCGACCTGGACGGAGGATTCAGTCACGCTGCCTGGCTCCTGCCTGGCTGGCTGCCCCTGCCCAGTTTTAGGTAGGACTGCTGGTGGAGCCCAGGATGCACGTATCTGGTGACATTTGAGACGACATCTTCCACGAAATTAAGATGAGAATAAATTTAATTTGATGAGGAAAAAAAAAAAGTCCAAAAATACTGGAGCAGTTACTCAAAGAAAAAAAACCCATCCTTATATAAAACACTAACCAAGAAACATTGTTTAGATGTATATTCCTTTGTTTCAGTGCTGATTGGACTGTACCTCAGATGACAGTAGACTATTTTAGTCGTAGTATCTTAGTAAAATAATAACTAGTATGAACTTTTTGTTGTCAGGAAAAGGGACAGGGCTCACAGAGAGATCAAGAACATCTTCTTCAAGGTGATCCAGAAGCGCAGAGAATCTGGAGAGAAGGTGGACGACATCCTGCAGACCCTCATCGATGCCGCCTACAAGTAAGATGGCTTCAGGATCCACAGACATTATTCAGGAAATGACAGCATGCTTTTTATTCTAAACTCATGCTGATGGGTATTTTTTTTGCCTTGTCATACTTAAATAGATCAGTACTGTAAGTATATCTTTTGACTTTCGATGTACTGTAATTAGACTGCTGTTGTCAGAGCTGGAAAAGCGATATCCTCATGTTTGTTGTCTGTATGAATTACCAAACTGTCCGGTGCTAAAATGACTTAATTCACCCTTCAGAGACGGACGACCCCTGAACGATAACGAGATTGCAGGAATGCTGATCGGCCTCCTCCTCGCAGGTCAGCACACGTCCTCCACAACCAGCGCCTGGATGGGTTTCTTCCTCGCCAAAGACAAAGCCCTGCAGGAGCGCTGCTACGCTGAGCAGAGGGCTGTGTGTGGAGAAGACCTGCCTCCACTCCACTTTGACCAGGTAAGACTGCGTACAATGTAAACTCAAAAGATAACCTAATAAATAATAATACCAGGTAACTCTACTGAGCCTCTGATATATCGGTTAAATTACCAGTGAAGTTTACTGTTTCAGTGCACGGATGTAATTTTTGCTGAAAGTTTATTGTTGAATTATAAAATATCCTTCATATTCCAAATTAAATACCTTTGTCACAAGTGTTTTATAACTGCATTTGAGGGATCACGGTGAAAAAATGTGTGTTTGTGGGTAATCTGGGCAAAAATAATGTCAGAATTAATCCCAATCATGATCTATAATCTAAATGGAGATCTTTTCTCAGATTTCTCAGTTTTAAATGTCTTTTCTAACCCTAACTCTAAACCAGACTTAAAATAGCCAAGCTCAAGCTCCTCATCTGCCATGGTGTTATAGTTATAGTGTTGCATTTTACATATATAGAAGTCCCATTGGTCACATTAAAAGAGCTTTGTATCTTGCATTGCAGTTTGCTGGTTTGCTGTTTTCATTGTTTTCTTACATGATTGTTTCTACTGAGTAACAAAAAACTGGGAGGTGCCTCCCTTCCTGGTTGTAGAAATGGAAAACAAATGCAAATATTTGAGTAGGTCATGTACTCCTCAGCCATTACAACACTGCAATCATACATACAGATCACATTTTCCTAAAGAATAAACTCACAGATTTCGCATCTAAACAGACTGCCTGCTGCCTATTTAAGAACCATTGTCTGCACTGTGTAAAAATGTGTAGCCATCTGCTTTTTTTCCCCCCTAAATATGTGACTAAACGGTTTGTTTTCAGTTCAGTCTCCATCTTCTTCAGGTGTTAAGGAGGACGCTGCAATGCCATTTTGCTGTAAAGCTCTAGAAATGTTTCCTGGTGCTGGAGACTGAGCATGAGGCTGACTAGAGACTGACTGACCTTTCAATTTTGGGTTATCTGTTGCTTTAACCAAACCGAATGCTGATGTATGTGGCTAGGAATATGGAAAAAATAGAACTATTGAAAAAAATTAAAATGTCTTTAATCCTAAGGGAGAATTTTCACATTTTACCCAGTATATGAAGAGGAAAGAGATGAGATGGGTTATAAACACGTTTCAGTCACTGATGAGCAACTAAAACAAGGACAGACATAATTACAGATGAAAAGAGAATAAAAAAACAAATACTAAGTAGTATATGAAGCTAGAATAAAATAGAAGTAAAAAATAATAAATATGCAAGAGGAAAGACACATTTATGTAAGGAAAAAAAAAAAGAGAAGTAAATGGTTAGATTTATAGGTGTGATCAGAGAAAGCAAAAGAAACAATTTATTGCTCCTAATATTGTTCTGTTTTTTCCCCTCAGCTGAAAGACCTCAGCTTGTTGGAGCGCTGTTTGAAGGAGACCCTGCGTCTCCGCCCGCCAATCATGACCATGATGAGGATGGCTCGCTCTCCTCAGGTAAGAACATCTGCCGGCTTTTTAACACTCTATCTCTCAGAAGCATAGACATAGTTTTCTCTCTACTTTCGTTTTCTTAGACTGCAGCAGGATACACCATCCCTGTGGGCCATCAGGTCTGCGTCTCCCCCACTGTGAACCACCGTCTCTACGACACCTGGGAGCGGAGGACGGAGTTCAACCCTGACCGCTACCTCAACGACAACCCTGCTGCAGGGGAGAAGTTCGCCTATGTGCCCTTTGGAGCTGGTAAGCATTATTTAAGAATGGAAAAATTGGAAAATTCAGTCTCTTGTCGCATTTGAATTAGTTTTACGTTCATGTGAAAGCGAAGAAAATAAACTTCAACAGACACAGGTTAACTCAATGCCAAGAGTTGTTTCTGCACAATACAGTCACATTTAGAGCAGTGAATTCACTCATCGATAGTTATTGTATATTCATCAATAATTAACATGATAAATGTGGTCAATTGTGTGTTTAAAAGTGGGCACAGAAATGAACTTAACAAATGTTTTGCGGTCTTCTCCTCAGGCCGCCATCGCTGCATCGGGGAGAACTTCGCCTACGTACAGATCAAAACCATCTGGTCCACTTTACTGCACATGTACGAGTTTGACTTGGTGGACGGATATTTCCCCACAATCAACTACACCACCATGATTCACACCCCGAACAACCCCATCATCAGATACAAGAGGAGGCAACCGTGAGAAAATCAACAGGAGCAAAGACGCACAACAGTCACACATCCTCCCGAGTGTTTGAAGCTTGAATTTCCTAGAACTTGAATTTAGGACAATTTAGATGAATGCACTTTGCTCTGCCTGAATGTCCAACGTTTTACTTTTTCTGCTTCTTTCAACCACTTTTTCTGAATGTGAACATTCACACAGGAGTTAGTTTTTGGAAATGTGTGAGTCTGAGTGGAACACAGATGCTAATATTCACAATGTGAATTTTTCACACACAAAAAAAAATTGTCAGTAATACAGTGTCTTGATGATCCATTCATTCCTTGGACCTCGGGTCTTTCTGTGTGGGGTTTTCATGTTCTTCCTGCTTGTGTGGGTTCCCTCTGGATGATCTGTCTTCCTCCCACAATCCAAAAACATGTAATACAGGTGGATTGTTGACTCTAAATTGTCCATAGGTGTAAATGTGAGCGTGGATGGCTCTTTATCTCTCCATGTGTTGACCCTGTGATGACCCGGTGACATCTCCAGGCAGGTGTATCCCGCCTCTCGCCCAGTGTCAGCTGGGATAGGCTCCAGCTCCAGGACAAGCAGTTACAGAAATGGAGGGATGAAGGAACACCAAGCAGAGGGTTTTATATTCCAGATTTCAGTGGGAGGAGGGTGACGTTTTCTTAGCAGTTATGCAGTGAACTTTCTTCACTTTCACAGAGGATCAGATGATAGAAACTTAACTTTAAAAACCACAAAATAAGAAAGTCATGGGCATAAATGCTACAATCCAGATCATCCCACATTTGAGGAGATAAAGAAGAGTAAACTTAAAATAAAGGTGCTTTTTAAAAGTGCCCTGAACAATTAAGCATGTTGACTTAACAAACACTGACTGATCTTTTGGGTGAACAATTAGTTACACATCTGTGTTGTAGAGTAGGGCTTGCTTTACAACTCCATTAAATGCTTCCTCATTACGGCATATTGTGGTTTACTTCATCCTATATGATGTTTGGTTCTCGTCTTCCAGAAAAACAGTGTCAACATTTCCATGCACGATTCCTTCCTTCAAAGTAGTAACTTTCAAAAATCAGCCCCCACATATTGTCAACACTAAAGACACATTTATGAAATGACTATGTTTCAGTACTGCCAGTGGACAATAAAAAGATCACTTATCTTTTCACTTATCCTCAAAATGTTTTTTAAGATTCTCTAAAGTAAAGGAGAGCTGTTTTCTTCTAGTCAGTACACATGAAAAATACACAACTCTTTCAAATAATGTAGTCCTCTTTATTACAGTTTTTGCCAAAATACCCAGAAAATTCAAAGCTCCTACACTTTACAAAAATACGTTCTCTACAAATGTCCTTTGTAGTCTGTCTGGCCTAAGCGAAACACAGTGTAGTGTAGAATATTCAGTAGCAGCCTCCTTAACAATAAACCCAAACATTCTCTACGGAACGCCCCACCCATACAACACAAACATATAAATTAATCACAAGGTCTTAAATTAGCATCAGACAAATATACGATTGTAGTTGATCCACAACAAAGAGGCAGAGTAAATTACAAACAGCTGTTTTTCAAGTGATGGCGACAAAAAGCCTGAATACAACATGTCGTACGCTAATAAAAAAATCTGTTTTGGTCCACATACAGTCCACAGCAGACTGATAGAAAACAGCAGAGCGCTCATGAGAAAAGGCAACTCAGTTTCTTCAAGCATCTGACAGCATCTATCTTCTCAAGCCAAAGTGCAATTGAGCATATGAAGAAGCTCCTGCAGAGAAAATTTAAAAAAAAATAAAATGACGTTACGCAGATCAAAAACACAACTGCAAACTTTGGGATGCTGCTTATAACAAAAACCACATTCAGAGTTAAGTTAAACTTTTATGCAAACCATTTCCAAAATAAAAAAAATAAACAAGCCTATGCATTTATATCTAAAGCGGATACAGAAAAAAAACAGTTCTGACATGCAGTGTTGTGACTCTTGCTGCCATTCTTCAAAATAAATCTGTCAACATTTACCAAATGAGTGTTTTGTGTCTTCTTACAGTTTTTTGATGACTTGAACCACTTGAATATTTGCATGTCAAGCTTAATATGTCATGACGATAATTAAACAATAGTTGTAGATGGTGGTGAAACATCTCCAGCAACAAAACAAAGAGTAAACATTTTGCTTTCTTCAAATTTTCATTGGTAGCGACGTTTCCCTGTTAGTATGAAAGTGTCACATATGATGATTTCTAGTACTGGCGAGTATATTATATATAGTACTGTATATTGTCTGTGCAGTACAATAGGTTTGTTGTACAGAAGTGGTACACAGCGTACTACATGTGTTTACCTGACGTTACAGTCCCCAGCCTCCTCTGCAGCGCCTCCAATCTAGAGATGTAGTCAGTGAGAGCTCTGTCGGGGTCGTAGCTCTGCAGGTGGGAACAGGTGAGAGGTCCGTGGTCTCCAGCCAGGTGAAACCTAATCAACAAAGACATCAACCTTTTAGCAACACAATATGTCACTGTAGCAGGACTCAATTTCAAAAGACTCTAAAGTTGTTGTGAAAAAGAATTAACTAATTTTTTGGGCATTTTTATGTAAATGGCTACACAGAAAAATGCTGAATTTACAATAAGAGTCATTGTTAGTTGCAGTCCTATTTTATTACCTCTGCCAAGGAGGTTATGTTTTCATTGGCATCTGTTTGTCTGTCTGTCAGGTGGCTGGATTACACAAAAACTACATGACGATTGCATGAAACTAGATGTTAGAAGGGTTTGAAAAACAGTTACATTTCTAGGGAGGATCCGGGTAAAGGGGTGGATTCAGGAATTCTTTTTTCCACTTTTTTTTTTTTATCATTGCAGACTATTTGATTGCCATGAAACTAAGTGGGAGGGTGGATCATCTGTCAAGTAAGAAACCATCAAACTTTGGCGTGAATAGCTTTATAGGTTTAGGTTAATAATTGGAATCTGGATGAGGGCTAGTCTTATTAAAAAGGGGCTGTTGGGCCTTGGCTGAGGCATGGGCTCTGCTGTGCCTCTCTAGTGTTGTACCTGTGGTGTGTGGAGGAGACAGCCGATCTGGGCGACTCACGTCCACTTCTCCCCCTGCTGCTGTAGACCCCTCCTCCTCCACTTCCTCTTTCTCTGTACATCTCCACGCTGCCTGGGTGAAGATAAGGCGAGTCTCTCACGTCTGTACCTGAACAAGATCAATACAACTTTTGAGGATCATTTCCTAAATAATACATGTAAAAGTAAAAAAAAAACACAACCCTATAATGCATGATTTGGTTACCTAATGTCTGTCCTGCTCCATTCTTGTTGATGCTGCAGGAGGTTGTGGAGCTCATCCCTGTCACCTTGTGCCATCGCTTGACTAGGAAACGCATTCTGAAGAGAAAAAGTGCAGGGTTCATTTAAAAAAGAAAAAGAAAAAGTTGCATTTTCTGTGACTGCATATACACCTGCTGGTAACATGACAATAGCCAAAAGGAAGTCTTCAATGCTATTCATTCTCTCCAACACAGAGTTCCAGCTGTCTACCTGGAGAGGGCGATAGAGACTCGGACAGCAGAGCGGAAGCGCATCAGCCCGCGGCGGCGCTGGCTGAGGGATTCCAGGCCGGACAGCGATGGTCGGCCGCCCATCCTGCAGAGGAGCGACAGTGTGGCTTCCTCACACTCCTGGAAGCCGCCCAGCAGTAACAGCAGATACTTCTTCTGGTAGATCAGGGCTTTGCGGAAGCTTTCTGACCTCAAGTACTTCCCATACATCCTCTGGTGGCAAAGGAAAGGAGAACAACTATGAGCCTTTCTTAACACCAGGTGTTCACCTGGAGGTATTGCAGTTAAATGACTACAAACTCCTCAGATATAAACTGAATTAAAGGGACTTGAAAGCCAAGTTTAGCTGACCTTAAGTGCAGCATTGTCAGCCTCAGGTCCAGTTATCTCTCGCAGGGTGTCGTTCCTGATCTCCACCCTGAGTCGGGCCACTTGGGCCTGGGCCAGATGTAAAGCTTTCTCCAGGCGGGCCTTCTCTCTTGTCCAAGCTTCCTGCTCCTGGGAAAGCAGCATACCTGACGAATGCTCCTTCGATGCTCCTCTCCTGCTGCTGAACTGCAGAAGAAAATTAAATGGTGGAATTAAGTCTTTTGCATGCAGGATGAAAACAAACAACAACAAAAAAAGACGTTTATATCTGAGCTATCCACAGATGAGACACTTCTTGTATCTAATCTTGCTACTACCTAAATCTCTGGTACAAAATAAGATTAATTTCCCGTCATGTACTCACACTCTCGCCTGATCCGGGTCCAGCCTGCCGGTAGCGTCGGACCTCCTCCTCCAAGCGGAACGTGTGGTTCCTCAGATCGTTCTTCTCTTGAGTCAGACGGCTGACAAAACCTGTCAGCTCTGCATTCTGCTTCAGAAGTCGCTCTGTCAGAGAGTTGGAGGAGCCTCCTGCCAGCAGGGAAACACTCTGCAGGAAACATGCATAGTTCATATTAAGAGCTCAGCAGATTACAGACATTCAGCAAAATAAATAAACTATTGATTTGATGCCAACAGTAAAGTGAGAATTCTTCTTTGGACCAAACTTTTTCCAGAATTTAAGCCATCAAACCAAACAGCTTCTGACCTCAGGGACAGCCGGTAGACCTGGAGACTGCTGCAGCATAGTGATGACCTCATCGATATTGGACAGCATCCAGGACAAGTCTTCACTGTCTACCTCTGCCATCGGTCTGTAGACATAATGGACAAATGACACACCATCAATTGATTCCAATAAGGCAATATTGGACAAGTTATTCATATCATGATACATTTATAGATTCCATAGTCTTATGATCCATCTTTCATCTAAGAACATTGATTATAGTTGCTGTAATTACCTGCCAACAGTCTTGCTCACCAAGCTGCGGACCTTTGAGGAAATTAGGTGGAGTTTACTCAGGATCTTGTCGACTGGGCTCCAAGGTCCACTGGTGGGGCCTGTTGGAGAGACCTCCAGGCGGGGATACGCCGCGCTGGAGCTCGATGCTTGACCATTTCCACTCTTCTGCTGGAACACCCAGTCTTTGGTGCGGTCAGTGGAATCACTGTGCCAGACAGCCTTCTGTTTAGATAATAACAACACAGTTTTAATACTTTAAACAAAAAAAGGCTCTCGAAATAAAAGCACAACAAAAAATGGTTAAACTAGAAGAGTGATGCTTTAGATCTCTGCCAGGCAGTGATGGTTGGATTGCAGTTATATCTGTAGGAATCACAGCAGGACGGTTTATAAAAATCACTCGTTTCCAAGGTGCCACTTGTTTCTGAGGGCAAACTGAAGCAGTAGCTGATCACTTGCCTCACACCTCGCAGCTGGTTAAGAGGAGTGGTGAATCACCAGTCAGTGGCGACATACAGTAAAACAGAGCAGTCAATGAAATTTTTTTTTAAAAAATGTGCGTGAATAAACGATTCAAGGTGAGGTACATCTATAGTTGATACTAACAGCGTGGCCATCAGCCTGCAGAGGTCCACTCGCCTCCCTCTGGTTCAGCTCAAGTCTCTGCTTTTCTTCCTCCAGACTCTTCCTCCTCTCCATCTCTCCCTTCAGCTGCTCCTGCATTTCAGACATTCGTGCTTCCAGCCTCTTCAGCTGGGCCTGAGCCTCCAGGAGCGCCTCCTGGTCCTGTTTTGACCGCTGACTCCCCGCAGTCAGCTCCTCCGCTTTTCGTAACACCTCAAGCTTCTGGGCTGCTACTTGACTGAGGAGATGCACCACCTTGAGGAGAACATGAGGATAAATAGAGACTTCAGCAACCAGTGTGCAACACCAAAGCTTGATGGAGGTTTCAGTGGTAAGATGATAAACCAGTAACACTCAAATTTAACAGAGCTCATAAAAACATACCTGTAAATGTTTGCCATCCAGCTCGCTTTGCAGTCTTTCCAGAAGACTTGCTTCCTCCTTGACCTCATTGAGGGGGCCACTTTCTGAGGAGGCAATCATCCTCAGCTCCCTCTCCCTCCCCAGGGCAGTGCTCATCTCCACGGTTTTGGCTCGCTCTGACTCCAGCTGGACTTGGAGCTCCTGGAGGCCTCTGTGAAGGCTCAGATGCTCCTCTTCAGCTTGCTGGGAGAGCTGACAGGAGGCCTGGCGCTCCTGCTCCAGGGTCAGGGTCAGCTGGGCCACGCGGCTCTTCTCTTCCTCCAGACTCAGCTGCAGGTCCTTGGAGAAAAAATTGAAATATATGTAGACTTTTAAATGTGTTTCGCATGAAAATACCTCAGTAATTACTACATTCACCGTCTATCTGAAGCTAATTTCTAGCCCCCATCCCTGCTTAAACTTTTAATTTAGATTGAAGAACTCAAAATGTACAAAAGTCAGTCTAAAGACTCTTACTTCCAGTTCTTCTCGTTTACTCTCCTCGTTTCTCCCAGTTCGACATTTCTCCTTCTCCATGGCCCACTGAAGATCTCTGCTTCTCTTCCTCTCCTCTGTCAGCTGGTCGCTAAATGATTCTACCTCGGCAGCCTTCTGCGATACCTCAGCCCTGTTGATAGAGAATAAAATGAATGAGAGGTAATGTATATTTTTCTCTGTGTAGAGCCTTTCCATGTTTGGGTTGAATTTCAAAATATGCGGCAGTGATCAGAGGCAAACATTCACTGATGCAAACGTTAACATATACCAGGTTTTCTAGTCAGATATACCAAATTTACCCAAAGGCGTTGCACTTGATGCTCTCATTGAGCCCATAAATGGCAATGTAGTAGCACCACAATCCATTAGGACAACTGTGATACATCATGTTTTTATTTCTTCCAACAACCATTCAATTGAACTTTTCCTCTTATAACAAATTAAATAAGACTTTAGCCTTGTGCAACTAGAGAAAATGTGTATAGGAATATTACAAGTCAGTTTTTCACAATGCACACATGTACATTTTTCACAATAAAAGTCTTGAGAAAATTTTAGCAAAATAGGTTTATGTGCAGGTATTTTTACTCTAGTAGTCCCTGAAATGTATCCAGGTGTGTTTGACGCACGTCAGTGACGAAACATCCCGTCTAACCTGAGCGTGTCCAGCTCTTTGAGGTGTTTGTGTTGAGCCTTGAGTGTCGTCTCAAGTTCCAGTTTAGTCTGGGATAGTTCACATTTCAGCTCCTCCAACAGCAGCCTGTCATCCTCCACTGCCCCACCAGCTCCTCCTCTCTCGCTCTGCTCCTTAAAGCTACGTTCACCACCTACTGATACAGCAGGCTGGGCACCTAAAGGACGATATAATAATAATGAACACACCACACGAGTGAGCAAATATGAAAATGTCTGAAGAATAGAGAGAGAGTAGGTTTCAGGGGGAATTTTTAAGTTGATTCACCCTGATGAATTTGCTCCAGTTGACCGCGGAGCTGATGAATCTCAGAGATTAGACTGGACCGGTCTGCAGTGCAAAGCGAAGCCATTGCCTCTCTGTGATGGGCGTCCTGCATCAGGGTCACAAATAAAACATCTATTTGGTTACTGACCATGACAAGTGATAACCTGAGGAGAGGAAAGTTGTAAAACACTATGTAACAACACTTTTGATAAGTGCTATAAATTCACCTTTACCCTCATGTGTACAGGAGTAAAGACTAAGGAGTAATTCAGGGCCAGATCACACTTTCAGCTCTTATTTCTGACCTGTTCAGCCAGTCTGTGCTCCAGCTGATTGAGGTGGATGATGGCATCACTGGTGTCCAGCTGGTCCAACTGGCTATAGAGGGCGCTCTTCAGCACGCAGCGCTCCCTCATAAACACCTGCCGCACAGCATCCAGCAGCTCAATGCGCCAGTCCTCACCGCCTGGCGTCTGCAGCAAGTCCAGGACAATCAGGTAAAGACACAAGCACACATAGAGTAGTAGACAAAAATGACAACTTCACATTTAAATAATCCTTTTCACTGTTTGTGAGCTGCGTGAAAACGTCTTCTTTCCTCTACCTGTGTTCCTCTGTTTGTCTGCATCTGGGTGATGAGGCCTTTGAGAGACTCCACGGTTGCCAGTAAGTCATCTCTTTCCTTCACCCAGTCCTGGATGTTGAACTGGCTGCCTGGCTCACCTTCACAGGGAGGGGTCTCTGACAGGGAGAGAACCTGCATCCCCTCCTGGTGCACCTCGCGAAGCAACATCTAAATAGACAAAGACCACATGGAAATGTTGTTGGGTTTATCATCATTCTGTACAAGTTAAGAAAATCTTTTTTTGAGATATACTGGAAGCAATGCTTACACACAAAGTGAGGAAAAGACTCAACATATGACATACAGTAAAGTCCACAATTTCTGCTAAGATCACATACAATATGATCACCCTATACCTCACACAGCTAGAACCGTCAATTACTTACAGATACTAATTTGATACACCCCTTGAGACCAGACAAATACACTACTATTGTGCCTATCAATATTTTCTTCACTACAATCATTAAGATCCCAGTCTCAAATCCCAAATCACAATTATGTGTTTTGTGGCAATGTTTGTAGTTGTACCTTAATCCTGTCAGGCAGTGGATCATCAGTCTCTCTCCTGGCGCCCTCTGGAGTCGTCCTTAACTCCTGTTGCAAGCTCAGGAGGTCAGAACTAGGCCGTTGGCTGTAGTCTGAGCTGCTGTCTGCAAGAGGAGAAACACAAGTGTTTATATGTAGCCAAAGGGAAGGGTCTGAGTTTTTCAACAAATTAAAGGATCAGTGTTTTTACCTCATATTTTAAATATATTTTAAGCTTTGGAAAATATTGTGTGAAGAGCAAAAACTAAAAGCCTGAGCTCCATTAAATAACAGCAGAAACACACTTAGGCAGAAACAGGAATAACTGAGCAGACTACTTTCTCAGGTCTCTGTAATTTATAGTTTATAGATCATCTGTGTTAACAAAACCTGGAAACACATGAGGAATGCTGGAGAAAAATATGAAATCATTAGCAAAAACAATGATTTAGTGTGATTGTCCTGTGTCAATATGCTTCGTCTCACCACTTGTGTAGCCATCTTTGAAGAGTGAGGTAGGACGATCTTGTCTTGATGAAACGGCCTAGAAAAAAATTAAACACGATTCAGATGCTTCTTTTACTGTATCAATCAAAATAATAATATAACACAAATAATCTCTGCTTAATACTTGTAAAACTTTGCGCATACTGTGCATTTCATGAAAATTCAGATAGAGCTGGAAATAGTGACGTATTAATCATTGGACAGAAAAGGAATTGGTAGCAACTCTGACGAATGTTTAATTTATGAAGCGCAAAATATTTCCTGGTTCAAGCATTTCAGAAGTGTGGATGTATTTTGTATCTATTTTCTATCGTGGTTCATGAAATATCTTTCAATATTTGGTTGTTTATTTATCTTGCTTTTTGCAAATATGATAAAACCTAAGGCAAAACTGACTTACAGAGTGAAGGACATAGATTCTAACTATCTAATAAAACATCTTCCCTCAACTATCAACCTGAAAGTAGTGCAGGACAAGATTGTCCCAAATCCATAAGACAAAATGCTTCTAAGCAGGTTTTCAGTATGGAGTGTTTACATTGAATAAAGAGCAAGATGAAGTATACTCAAACCAGACGGGATGCAGACTAAGAAGTGTGTGACTGATGCACACTATTACTATTCTTCCATTACGTGATGCTTAAAATAAATGGAGCAGCTCCTTACAGCTGGAAAAATTCAAAAACAATTGTGGGTGGTGCTGAAACAGCATCAGGAAATCTTGGAAAATGTAATAATAATAATAATTATATAAACTAAATAATGATTAAATCTTAGCAAAACATATTTTTGTCTTTTTGTGAAGTTTAACTCACTGAAATTCTGCAAGGTGATACATGAGCATCTCATGTATTGTATCATTTCCTGTTAGTATGCACTGTATGTCGTATGGATTTGGGACACAGTTATTGTTTCCTTGGCCTCACCTTCGTAGAGCGCAGCTTGTCAATAACAGTCTTCAGGGCCTTACACTCGTCCTCCAGAGCCTGCGTGTCCCTACGAAGGCTCTCGCTCTCTGAAATATGCCGAGCCTCCATGTCCAGGATCTCTGCAGCATGGAGCTCCTGCATCTGTGCAATCTTCTCCTGGAACTCTCCCACCATCTCCTCCATCTCATCTTTGGTTGGAGACTTGCCTTCTAGGCCGAGGTCAGACATTTGGAGAGGTTCGGTCTGCGTGAACGAGTGCATCACAGCCAGGTGATGTCGCTCCGGGCGGCTGTTTAAGCGAACACTGTGAGATTTGTTGGAGGACTGGCTGGAAATAGCAGAGTTTTTCTTTGAGAGTGATGGTTTATCTTTGACACTGCTTCCCTTGCCGGCCAGCTGTTTGCCTCCTTTCCTTTTAGGCTGGGTGGTGGAGGAGGAGGAAGAAGAGAGAGGCTGAGGAGACGGAGAGGGAGATGGGGTGGGAGAAGGAGATGGAGGAACAGAATCTGCTGTCTTCATTGATGCTGTTCGGACCTCCTTGAGATGCTCTTTGAGTTTAGAAATGGAGAGCTCACGGACCTGGAGTTCGTCCTGTAGTTTCTCATTATGCTGCATATAGCTGCTGAGTTCTTCTTTGATGGTGTCCACATTCTGTCTCATCTCCTGAAGCTCTCCGTTGAGTTTAGAAATGGAGAGCTCACGGACCTGGAGTTCATCCTGTAGTTTCTCATTATGCTGCAGATAGCTGCCGAGTTCTTCTTTGACGGTGTCCACATTCTGTCTCATCTCCTGAAGCTCTCCTTTGAGTTCAGAAATGGAGAGCTCACGGACCTGGAGTTCGTCTTGTAGTTTCTCATTATGCTGCAGATAGCTGCTAAGTTCTTCTTTGACGGTGTCCACATTCTGTCTCATCTCCTGAAGCTCTTCTTTGAGTTTAGAAATGGAGAGCTCACGGAGTTGGAGTTCGTCCTGTAGTTTCTCATTATGCTGCTTGTAGATGTCAGGTTCTTCTTTGGTGGTATCCTCATTCTGTCTCATCTCCTGGAGCTCTCCTTTGAGTTCAGAGATGGAATAATCACGGACTTGGAGGTCCTCCTGTAGTTTCTCATTATACTGCCTGTGAATGTTGAGTTCTTCTGTGATGGTATCCACATTCTGTCTCATCTCCTGAAGCTCTCCTTTGAGTTCAGAAATGGAGAGCTCACGGACCTGGAGTTCGTCCTGTAGTTTCTCATTATGCTGCAGATAGCTGCTAAGTTCTTCTTTGACGGTGTCCACATTCTGTCTCATCTCCTGAAGCTCTCCTTTGAGTTCAGAAATGGAGAGCTCACGGACCTGGAGTTCGTCCTGTAGTTTCTCATTATGCTGCAGATAGCTGCTAAGTTCTTCTTTGACGGTGTCCACATTCTGTCTCATCTCCTGAAGCTCTCCGTTGAGTTTAGAAATGGAGAGCTCACGGACCTGGAGTTCGTCCTGTAGTTTCTCATTATGCTGCATATAGCTGCTAAGTTCTTCTTTGATGGTATCCACATTCTGTCTCATCTCCTGGAGCTCTCCATTGAGTTCAGAAATTGAATCTTCACGGAGTTGGAGGTCCTGCTGAAGTTTTTCATTATGCTGCTTGTAGATGTCAGGTTCTTCTTTGGTGGTATCCTCATTCTGTCTCATCTCGTGGAGCTCTCCTTTGAGTTCAGAGATGGAATAATCACGGACTTGGAGGTCCTCCTGTAGTTTCTCATTATACTGCCTGTGAATGTTGAGTTCTTCTGTGATGGTATCCACATTCTGTCTCATCTCCTGGAGCTCTCCTTTGAGTTTAGAAATGGAAACTTCTCGGAGTTGGAGGTCCTGCTGAAGTTTTTCATTATGCTGCCTGTAGCTGTTGAGTTCTTCTTTGGTGGAAGCCGCATCATTCCTGACTTCCTGGAGAAGCTCTGCCATGTCGGCTATGTCTTCTTCTGCTTTTACCTTGAGAACGATTGGGCAAAAATCATTAATCATCAGTTTTAAAGAAATATGAATAATAATATCACACAGATAATACGGTATATTAATTTGAATGCAAGTTAAAATGACTTACTTGGAAAAGTTCTGATTTAAGGTGAGCAATGGTCATTTCCCTCTCCTTCAAAAACACAATTGGATGTAATTGAAGTGTGTGCATAAAAAAAAACTTGAACAAATATATGTATTAGTGAAACCCTTGAAGGTTGATTCAAACAAACATATTAGTGAAATGATATTTAACTTCAGTGTGGATGAAACAATAATTACCATACTTAAAGGAATGTCTCAACCTTTTTGGAAATATACTTATTCTATTATTGGCGGACAAGATTGATACGACAAAGTCAGTTAGCTTAGCTTTAGGAGAAACACTGAAAACAAGGGGAAAAAGCTAGTCTGGCTCTGTATGAAGGTAACAAAATCAACCTACCAGCAACTCTCAAGTTCACTTATTTTTGGTGGATTTTGTTAGCTTCTGACAGAGCAAAGCTACTTGTTTCTGTCGTGTTTTCTCTGGCTACATACTGATTGTACAGACAAGAGAGTGGTATAGATCTCATCATCTAATTCTAGGCAAGAAAGTGAATATTAAATAAGCATATTTCGCAAAATGTTGAGCTATTCCTTTAAATTTCACTTACGTGAGCTCAAACCTTGCCACACCAAAAGCATAAATTTCAAATTGAGTGTAAAAATGGAGTTTTTGCAGAGCTTTGTACACATGAATTTAAGGAAATAATTGTACAGATTTGAACTATCCAAGTAGCTCTGTACCTGCAGCAGCTCCTGTAGCTTCTCTAAGCTTTCCCTGCAGCTGTTCAGCTCCTCTTTGGTGGAAGCCGCTTCGTTTTGAGCCTCCATTAATTCGTCATGAAGCTCAGACACTTTGGTCTCATCGCTGCCTCGAGATGACACCTAAAGTAACAAAGGCTAAATGTTAAAACAATAAACTTTTCATGAAAAACCTTACCTGCATAGGATAAAGAAATGTTTTCCCTACCTGTTCAAGTTGGTCCTGTAGTTTCTCTATTGTAACAGTTTTTTCCTAGAAAGAAAAGCACATGTCAGTCAGTCTCACCAAACATACGAAATATTCTGCGAAACATAAACACTAAGAGGCGGTCACATACTTTGAGCTCCTCCTGGAGTCTGCTGCAGCTGTCCTTGTACATGTCAAGCTGCTCTTTAGTGGATGTGACCTCATCTCTGACCTCCTGCAACTCCTGAAGAACGTCTGACACAGCTGGCTGGTCATGAGCAGAGGAGGCCTGAAACAAGGCCACATAGATTCAAAATGATCAGAGCTGTGTCGGTCAGGGTGGCATTACAAAGCCTCAGATTTGATTAAATCGACTGGGTTTTCACCGGTTAACCATTGAAAAGGGTTCAGAAAATCTATCTATCAAATAATCAGTCATTGGCAAAAATTCACATTTTATTAGAGTATCCTTCATTTTTGTGACTTTAACAGACGTCTGTTTGTTACATTTCTAGGAATAGTTTGATATTTTGGGAAATAAACTTATTGTCTTTCTTAATGTGATCCATAAAAGAAGTGTCAAAATGTTCATTTGTGGCTTCATGGAATTTTTGGACAATTAGCCAGGCTCCAACTCTTACCCTGACAGATGGTGATATCCTCTGGTGTGTCCTGGCCTTCATCTGACTGAGGAGATCCATGAGCACAGACAGACTCCTCTCATACTCAAGGACCTCCTCTTCAGAGCTGGAAAGCAGCTGTTTTTGAAGCTCCTGGTCTTTCTGCATCCCACTCAGTCCCACCTCCAGCTCCCGAAGCCTGTCGGTCAGATGAACCACCTTCCCTGTGGGAACTTGTCTCATTTGACCAATTCCACTGAAGTCCATTTGAGGAATACCATAATCACCAAAGTCATAGACATGTGGCTCCACATGTGGCTCCACGTTTGGCTCCACGTTTGGCTCCACATGTCTCTGCCGTTCCTCGTTTTCTTTAGATCTTTGCGAATGCTGTTGCTGGAAGGCCTCCAGTGTGGCCTGGCTGACGAGCACAGCAGCCACTTTCTCCCTCAGATTTTTCTCGAGATTTGACACTTTCTGTTGGAGACCTTCAGCATAGCTTTGTGTTTGCTCCACAAGGAGGCGACAGCGTCTTAACTCGCAGTCCTTTTCGTTGACCAAGTCCTCAAGCTCCCGGATGCGGAGGTCCAACTCTTCTACTCTGGATGATGCACTCTGCTCTAAAGCTTGTATTTGGGCCTGCATGACTATAAAGCCGGCAGTTTTCTCTCTGAGAGCTTCTTCAAGTTCCGCCTCTGAAGTCTGCAGTTTTTCTGTTTCAGCTAAAGTTTCTGTCCTCTCTTTCAAGTGCAGATATGTCTCCAACAGCTTACTGTGCTCTGTTTTAAGTGTATCAAGCTCGGTGGTGACCAGATCCATTCTCTGCTTCATTTCATCGGATTCGTTTTTATCTGACCCCCATACGAAGCTCTCACGCTCAGGCTTGGTATCCTCATATTCTTCTAAAGCCTGCTTCTGCTCAATATTGGCGAGTTCCTGCTGAAGTTTGTCTATGACCGCATTCAGTTGGTCCAGCTCCTCTTCATTATTCCTCTTTAAGCGTTCTTGTTCGCTCCGCAGGCACTGCACCTGGGATTCCAGGTCTTTCATCAGCTCATCCCTGTCATCAATTTCCTATAGAGAAACATGCAGACATTAATACAACATAAAAACACCAGATTCAAGTAGTGCATAGCTTTCCCACCAACTGGATAAACCTCTGAGTCCTTTTTGTGCTTAAATAGATTCTTTGGGCCCAAGACAATGTCGTTTTCATGACCATCTGTATTCAAAATATTTGAAGTTAATCAGATTGTAAAAACTTTTAAGAGACTCAGAGATTTTCATGGCCACCTCACATGAGCAAATGATCACCTCACAACAGACAATGGTGGAACTACTTACCGAGATAAAACAAGCAAAAACAACCAAATAAAAAGTGAGCCAAAAAAACAAAAAAGAACAGCGTGCATGAACCCAAAAAACACACACAGTGATGCACGATGCACTATGCATATTCGAAATAGACTTTTGTTCTATTTCGTATATGCATATTGTGTTACCTTGTTATCAGAGGCTGTTTCCATGTGTTGGAGCTTAGTGATCTGTTCATTAAGAAGTGCTATTTCTCTGTCCTTCTCCTCCATCACCTTCAAAAGTCAGAGATTATAATGTGATGCCTATTAAAAAACATGTCACGCCAAAGTCCAGCCTTTTGATGGGACTACTGAAAGTACACTCATTGGGTCAAAGAAAAAATGTGCCAGCAGTGGAAGTGAGCCTTACAAGCCAGAATGATGTCCACAAGAACCCTAAAAATGTGCTAACTAAACTAAGGAACAATGAGAAAACATCTTACTTAAAAAGAGTATCTGAACTAAAGTGTTTTTGTAGTTTGTGAGTAGAAATATAAAAGTTGTACATTGTATGTACATTGTACATGTACATTTTAGCAGTACATTTTTACACATGCCTTGTGTAAAACTTGTGTACAATTAATTAGAGCAATTATTGGTTGTGGTAATAAGCCAGACCTTGTTGTATTTTTACAGTTAAAGTACAAGATCATCTGACAATGTCACAAATATGACATCAGTCAGCTTTTCTAAAGTCACTATCACACAGTGGGTTATTGCTCTTTAGTACAACAGATCGAAAGTAGAAATCGTAGATTAACTGCACAATTTTTCAAGAATTCAACTGTAAAGGAAACCATTGTTTATCAGAATATGTGGCTTGCATTTAGCTTCACATTCGTAGGTAAAGATGGTGTGAAATGTTCTTGAAGCAGCATGACTGTTTACCCGGAGCATGTTGTCCCTGGTTTCTAGGTGTTCCTGCTGGCTGCTGATCTCCTTCCTCTGGATCTCAAGCTGCATATGAAGCTGCTGCACCTCCTCGCTCTTGTTCTCCAGCTCCTCTCTGAACTGCTCCAGCTGCTCTTCGAGGTTGCAGATCTGCAGACAAAAGGTTAACATTACATTAGAGGAGACACAGCAAGAATATTCACCGCACTGATACCACCGGAAATCTAACAACTGTGATTTTCTTTGGTTACTTGTCAGAAAATATTGCTGTAATGCCAAGACTGTAGCCCCATTCAGACAGCGTTTTCATTCCGGGTCTGTTGTGCCTTTATTCTGCCCAGACATCTGTCTGAATGCAATGACGGCGTAATGGGGTGTCAGTTTGTCCCACCTCTGTGACGCCTCGGGAGGTAATAACAACGCCGAATCAGGCGTCTGTATGAATGAAATGGCTCGGTGTTGTGGAACGGGTGTGATGTTGTAGTAATATGTTCAGCTGTGCGACCTACCCCGGGGGATTTAACGATACGGTCATAACAGGAAGTCCGTTATTTGACGAACAAGCACAGAAAATGACCGCTACACTGCAGAGATAGTGAAATATATCAGGTTTTATGCTCACTGTTGCGTCACTGTATGGTCATAAGTCACGCCTCTTAATGGTGCGAAGCGCTGGCATACACTGTAAACGCACACACCGAGGTGGCGTTGTGACGCTTTGGGCCGGTCCAGTTTGAACACACCGGAGCGGTCACAGAGAAGGGAATCTGTTTCAGCGCTGTTGCTCAATGCCTGTCTGAAAGTGGCTACTGACTCCAAAACACAATAGACAATATGTCATTTGCAGGATCTTCGTTCGATTTAAACAATATCCATTTAAATTAATATATGATTTTGAGTCAGTGTCCATTATTTTTTTCAACAATGCTTTGAAAAACCTCGAGGCACAAACTGAGCAGCACAGTACCTCTTTCTCTTTTCTCTCCAGAGCCTCTCTCTCAGTCTGTAACTGAGACTCCAGTGTGGAGTGTTTGGCCTCTGTGATGGATGCATGCTGCTTTTTTTGTTCAACCTGCAACACAAACAACCAAAACAACAAGCACTTGAAATACCTTATTCGGCACAATTTTTCAAAACACTAGTGTGATCTCTTGGGATAAAACACATGTTTTGTGATACAAATGCACATCATCCATTCTGTATCCTTTATCTTTTACAACTGGAATTCTGTTCCATTTGTCAGCAGAGCAGGGGCAGAGCATTTCCTCCACTGCTTTTTGCTCACTCACCACAGCCCTCCGCGAACACTTGGGGGCAATCTTGACAATTGCTAGCCATAACTCACTAGTGTCATCACCAACAGCAAACTGCCAGGCTGCTAAAGTAAACCCACCCACACATTGTTCTCCTTCACTGTATGTCCCACCCTCCTCCCGTTCCTCTTTTAGCGGTCACCTTATTTACATACTCTAACACACACGCCATGTTCCACAGCTATTGTTCAGACCCTTTCCTCCCTCGCTGTCTCTGAGTCAGTCTCCTACACATTCTTGATCTCCCCTCCCCTTTCTAACCTTCTCCAGGGATTCAGCACTGGCCAGCAGGGCCTGCTCCAGCTCGCGGATGCGGCTCTCCAGCTTGTCAATCTCTTCGTCGCGCTCTCCCAACTCACGACGTAGCTGCTCTGAGCTGAGCAGCAGCTCACTGCACCAATCCGCCTTCTCCTTCAGCTGCGAGGTCAGCTGGTCCACCTGGTAGTGAGTGAGGGAGAGAGGAGAAACAAGGGGGGGGGGAGAGAGAGAGAAAGAGAGCGAGGATTGTTTAATGAGATTCGCTCTCAGCCACCACTCGCTACGGCATAGCAGATACAGATATCAGCTGATCCACCTGAAAAAGGAGGAGGGGGTGAGAGTAATAAGAGGTGCAGGGACATAGGGGAGAGAGAGCTTTCATTCAGGGTGACACACATCACAGAGCAGTACATTAACCGACAGGATCGCTGGCAAGTAAGTGATCCATCTGTGGGACGGCAAAATATCAGCATTTTGATGAAGGGAAGGAGGAAGGATCCACAGGAGGGAGGGTTCTTTAGGATTATCTCAGAACTGGATGACAGCATGTTCCTACTAGTTGATTAGAAACTGACTCTATATGTATCCTGTTCTATAAAAACATATTTTTAATGATTTTATGACATAGAATGGGTTTCTATTGAAAATAAAATGACACTGTAGTAAGGCAGATGAAATACACCCCCTCACATGCAATCCTTCATTAAATATTAATGTGAATAGAGTGTAGGATGGACTCTTCATGAGAGTAGTTCAGGACTGAATGGTCTCTTTATATTTGTTTATGCTCTAATCACTGAAGACGTGAACAAATAGCCCCAGACAGTGTGTTTCAGATCTAATGAGGTAAATGACCAATGTGAACCAAACCAAACCAAAGGGTTTGTTTTATAAATTACAGTTTGTTCACATTAATTTTACTTAACCGAATTCAAATTGATGTATAAATGAACTTTGCATGGCCTCGCGTAAAAAAACATCCTTCAGGATGTTGTCAACACTGTATTTACTCCACTTTTTTCTATATAGATTTTACTATAGAGTTTTTTCACTGGCGCATTAAAGGAAGAGACAAGAGGAGGTTTTGAAGTTGAAAGTTTGAAGACGTATACAGCAGAGAGGGTTCAAACAGGAGAAAGGATAAGATTAATTAATGGCCATTAATTGCTACAGGGTTGGGAAGGATTTCTAAAGTGCACTAAATGCTCTTTAGGGGAGATTCTACATGTAGCTAGAAGCAATACCTTAATGGTTACTCCATCCACCTGTAATAGCGATGGGAGAGAGAAGGCAGAGGCAACAGGGATCAACGGATGGAGAGTTCAAGGGCAAGGTGGAGGGGGGGGGAGAAAAAGCATTTAGTGATAAAAATGTGGCAAGAGTCTCTGGAAATTAGAGAAATAATAGAGGTTATCTTTGAAATATTAGCCTGTGTGAGACTGATGCATAAACTACAGGATATAACCACGAAGAAACTACAGAACTAACAGCTAACCACAGTAGAGCATAAATCAAATCAATCACATATTATGTTATGCAAGTCTTTGATTTAGGAGGAAATGAACTGACTCTGATCTCTGATGCTGCTCTGATCAGACAGGGCAAACACAAACCAGCAGCAGAGGCAACTTGAGGATATTTCATTCATTTCCCCCTGATGGCATAAGTGACTTATCTAATTAAATAATGTTTCAGATTGGTCAAGTGAAATGTATGGAGGGCTCATATACCCCTGAATTTAACTGTTTATTGTCTTTATTATAAACCAGATGCCTTCATAATAAACAGATTGTGATGTTTTACTGGCAAATTAATTTGTGCTGTGCGGTGAGTCAATATTTTTTTGGTTTAAGGACATAATTACCACTTCAAATGTGCTGCAACAGGATGATAACAGTGTTGATCAACATGACATTTCTCCTTAACCGGAGTGAATGGCAAGCTTGAATGTGAATGGATGAAAAATGACAATCAGTTATGAAATCCTTGAGAGGTCAAGGGACCTAAATTAATTGTAATGAGATTACACTGGGAATTGAGAAGAGGACAGAATGTCATACGTTATATTGAACAGACTTTTAGTATCTGTGAAAATAAAAGATTACAAGGAAGACTTGCAACCATATGTATGGAAGCTAAGGGTGCCTCATTTGGTCCGGCCTTTGGGACTTTTCAGTTTGATCCGGACAAAGATTGCAGGTACAAAATCTCCCCCTGATCAAGGTCTGGATCAAACAGTCGGATTTTGCTTCGATAAAAATTGGTGGTCTTGGTCCGGATCAAACTGAACCATAGTTTGGTTCATTTACAGTGTGAAAGCACTTTTTTGAATGGTTCAGACTTTCGGACCAGTTACAGGAAGTTGCAGCAGGCTACCATCACCAATAAACAAAAGAAGAAAAACAAAACGGAAGAAGGAAAAAGTAAAAAAAAATAAGCCGCGGTAACACATGGGGAGAGGAAGAGACGAGGTATTTAATAGTGATATAATCTGATGAGGAAATAAAAATTCAACTTGAGAAAACACTGAAAAAAATGGTGAAACTTCTATTTTACAATCTCAAGGATGTAATCGAGGATGAGAGAGAGGATACGGGAGGATGGGAGAGCAATGCCACAGGAAGGTAAAGAAAACTGTAGCAACAATATCATCAGGTATAGGGAGACACAGCCCATGTAGATGATGGCAACAGGATGTGGGTATGTCATGAAAAGTTCTAAGTTAAAATTCAGTCATTCAGAGGGAAGCTTGAGTGCATTTCTCAGAAGGAATGTGCACAAATGCTTTTAGCTTAGAGGTAACAATGAATTTCAGCTTTAAAAAGGGTGTAAATAATGTCTTTTCCCATCAGTTTGGGATGCAAAGACCTCTGGGAACTTGGATTACAACAAACAGTATGTGGAGCCATTTTATGTTTGTTTTCAGTTGTTTCTAAGTTTTAAAACAAGTCCCCATCTTCTTCATCTGCTTAGGAGAATTTTGTAATGCAGTTTTGCAAGCTCCAGATATGTTTTGTGGACAAAGAAACTCTACCCAACGTTTCATCAGCATGGGGGGTGAATAGATAATGACTGAATTTTCATTTCTGGTTGAACTGTTCTATTAAAATTGAATCTGGTGAATATATTAGCAAAAAGCTATTTGCCCATCCAGCAGAGCATCATTTGCATTCATTTTAAGTGTTAATATATGATTCTGTAGATGGTTCACCATGTCCATTAGCTAGTTGCTAACTTTGTTTGTTTGCTGTTCGGTGCTAAACAGGTACCGTACAGCCCATTTATGAGCTTTTTATCTGAAAACCGCGCTTGAAAAGGAGGTTGATGAGAGCAGCGAGAGTGAACCAGAATGGAAAAGTTGTGGGACGTGAAAACAAAACAATGAGCTAAAATAATTAAACACTCCGTAAAGCTGTGGGAGTGATGTTTCCCTGTGGTTTCGTCACTACAAGCGACACCTTTCACATTGTCACAGAAGCCATTGTTGATGTAAAAATAGAGAGAAAAATAATTTTTCACCCGTAAAGTGACAGCAATTAGTGCTTAGCAACTCAAACCAGTCACGAGGAGACATAATGCTGCTCCAGGGCAATGATTAACAAAAACAAATCTAATCCCATTCTCACGCCTTCATGTGCGTAACACTCCACCTATTTGGTGTCAACTTCGAGGCAGCACAGGTAATTCTACCGCCTCTATTGTTGGACTGTGTGACTCTCAGCTCAGTATTTATAACCACAACAGTGTTATGTTCAGAAAATAACTATTAACGCCAGGCCCCCTGGCAAAGAACTGAGCTTTCTATTGTTACCTCTTGGTTTCTTTGCTCAGAGCCACTTTGCAGCTTCTGTGGATTCTTCAGCTGTTGTTCCAATTTCTGGATCTCCTGCTGGAAGAAATCTCGCTCATGTTCTCGGTCCACAGCTTGTTCCTGAACACCAAGATAAAAACACGATGAAAAGAAACAGACCCATAAGACAGAGAGATGCTAAAATTAAACGGAGATTAATGCAGTGGATTTTATTTTCTGACATCAATAAGAGCTTGCTTTATTATGTCTATGCCTATGATTAAAGATTGGGAAAAACAATTCAATTACATGTTTACAAATGTGCTCATTTCTTATTTATATTTGACCGACCTCAACAGGATGGAATAGAGGGAATCTGCATACAAACCATATCTAGACAATTGCATGCCACGTGGTATGACGATGGGAACACAATTCATAAGACCAAAAGGCAAATATGACGTAGATCCCAACAAAAAATATTAGATTAGCTTTTATATAGACTGACTATTTTGAGCCTGAACCTATCAAGTAATTCGATTTTAGCTGTTATGCCTAAAATTAAGTTAATAAAAGGGAGCCTTTATGAACCAACTTTCAAATAAGTCTCACTGTCAGTTGTCTTTCTGCTCTAACATGTATGAAATAAAGTGAAAAAATATTAAAGATGTTGCTTATAATATTTCCAGTCATAAGACAGAGTCATCATCATGACATACCTTCCAAGATAGATAGATATTGTGATGAGCTTTAAAATACTTTTAATTTGTTACATGCCACTTTGTTATGTCCATTGCTACTAGGGATTTCTCAAAAGGAAAAGTATGGAGCACTAGGGCACCAACCAAGTCATCATTGATGAATCTATAGGTGATTTGTTTGATTAATCGATACTAAGGACCTGAGATACTGAGGATCAATAAAGGCTTATCTTACCATAAATATCAATATTTTTTTATGTTATTACCTAAATGACTTGAACACCAAAACTCTTTATGATTTTCTGCAAACCAACCAATCATTTAATCTCCAATGAGAACTGGTGAAAGTGATTAAACGTGGTAAAAGTCAAGATTTAAGGCTGCACAAAATGGAATAAAAATATAATTTTATTGTTGATGTCAGAACACATAATTCTGAATATTTAGTAAAACAGTTGCATGACATTAAATACCGGTAATTTCCTTTGTCACTTACATCAAGGAACCTCCTGTTCTTCTCCAGCTGTTTCTCCAGAGCTTGGACCTGCTGTTGGAGGTCTCCACTCTCTGTCCTCTGAGCTTGCTCCAGTTCGATTACTCTGTTGACCTGCTCCTCCAGCTCCGCCTCCAGAAGCTTTACCTGCTTCAGGAGGTCGGTGTTCTCCTTCTCAGCCTGACGCTGCACCTCCACCTTCTCTTTCATCAGCTTCTCAGTCTCCTCCAGCAGGTCTGCAGAGTAGAGTTTGGGTAGGAGGAGAAAGTTAGATGTCACTTCCTGTCAACGGGGTTAATTAATCATTTAGGTTTGACTTCGGTGACAAACAAGATGCTGAGATGAAGCTACTGAAGAGTCTGGAGACTGTGAGCCATCTGATAGGATTTAATGCACAATTAGGTTTTTGCCATGTCTGAAATGTTGCATTTTACATGCTATGGTAATGTTACATGTTATGCTTACAGCTTCATTTGGCTTCCTTCAGACTCTTCCAACATCTCAGTCAACTTCCAATCATACTGTCCCATTACCAAACATGATTCCCCATCATGACGCCTCTTTTCATTTCCACCTCCACCAGTGAACAACACACACCGGTTTACCCAGGATCAAACCCCACAGGATTAGTGCAAAATTAACAGGGTGAAAGAGTGCAGATGACAGAACAAACATGTGGACAGCCCAGACAGTGCAATAATCCATGTCCAATAAGCATTTACAGGCAGGAAAGATGGACTTCCTGAACAACCAATCATCTCACTCACTCAAAGAAAGTTTGTAAGCACAGCCTCTACAGATTCAAGAGATAGCAGTTTTTAAAAGATGTCTCAATTCACAGCGCAGATGATTGAAAATTAGGAAATAATGTCCAAATATAACTTAAATTTCTTCATGCTAAAATGAGTGCTAACAAAGCCTCGGAGACATTAATAATGACAAACGTGAAAAAAACAAAAATCAGTCAAAATGAAAAGCTGAAGCAAAAGGTTAGTGAATGAGTTTTTGAGCCGATAGCAAGCAAGCTCCAATCTTTGTTGGTGAGTTGCGGGATTGGGGTTAGAGAGATTCACTGTCACTCAGCTATAGTAGACAATTATAAGAACATATATTAGATATGACTGAGCCATGCTCAAAGAGGACACACCTGCTTCAGGTGCTGCAACCATTGCAGCTTCAACTAGGCCTACGGGAGGATAAGAAAGCACAGGAATGTAACATGCTCTTGTTTTTGTCATGATCAGGAGAAGAGAAGATAGAAGTGCGAAGGTAGTATCACACTGCTTTTCTGTCTATGTGTAGAGGGGTAAGGCTGTAGAAAGGATGCTGTGAAAAGAAAAAGGTTTCTGAAAAAGCCTGTTTGGTTTATACCCTTGGATACAGAACGCTCACCACTTCATCAGAGAACGCACTCATGGGAAACCTTTTTGATAATACAAGGTTTATGATGAAAAATTAGCAAACATACTTATGTTTCTGGAGCACTTCTTAACATACATGTGTTTTAGAAAAGTACATACGCCCAAAGAGTGGAAATGCAGCCCTGTTATGGCTCGTACATTTTTTATGTAATTTGCATTACACCACAGCTACACAAGAACTACAGAATAAATAAGCCCTGTGCACCTTTAACCTGTATTCATTTTACCGATAGCAGTATAGATGAAAATCTAGTGTTGCATATTGTAAATATACACTGATAACAACTGCCGTGTGACATGCAGCTGACTCTAGGTTAATGATTCACACCAAATCTACGTGTCCTGTGTAATTCAAGGAACAATATAACTTAATTTAGGTAACTCATGCCAAACAAGCTGTTACCTGAAATTTGAGCGATGGTTGTGACGTCTAGAATAAAATAATCTAATGTTCAGAGCATGTTGCATAAATTAACTGCTTAATATTTTCTTTTCACCAGCAAGGACGATGACTTCCTGTGAGTGGGTAACTTAAAAAATGTGTGTATATATTTTTTCCTTCTTCAAAGAGGGAATTCTGGGATACATACGAAGCTCGCGGGGCCCTGCGTTCTCCCTCATGGCATCTTGTTGCCTTGACAGCAGCTCCCGCTCCTCCTGCATCTGAAGCCTCTCCTGCTCTAACTCTTGCAGCCGGCAACCTGTCACCTGCATGGACAATGACTGTTAAAAATGCATGTTGCCGTTTAAAACAGGGACATTTTACAAGCAAAATTTTACCCCCAAAATAATGGTGCCAGAGACTCGTGACCCCCAGTATCCCCGGAGGTGGTTGAAGCATACAACCATTAAGTACACACACACACACACTAATAAGGTTATCCAAACACGCAACACGTATGGTTTTATTTCAAATTTAACTACAATTTCTAATCATTTTAAAATTTGATTTGATTTCTGGAAATCATCTCCCAACCCCACCACTGGTGTCTTGCGACCCCTCCGGCGGCCAATACTACTAATAGTATCAATTTATTATTGGTTTTGACATTTAACAGGATTTGTTGACACTAAGAAATATATAGAATACACCCTGACTTATCCTTTAAGTAAAGAGAATGAAAACTTTCTTTGAATTCAAGTTGCTATACAACTTAACTGTGCCAGAGGCAAAATTTAAAAAAAATCTGCCTTTAAACATTTGTCAAGTCATGTGCCATCTGACGGAAAGGTAATTATTTTCCTCCTCTCTGTAGCTGGAGTGCCTCACCTGCAGCTCTTGTTCAAGGCTCAGCTGGAGCTCATCCTTCTGACGCAACTGCTCCTCCAACGCAGCCCGTTCATCTGTGTAGCCATCAATCAGACCTTAATTGGTACAAAAACAGAGGACATGTATAAAGAGCACTGAAATACAAGGTTTTGTTTACTTTACATTTGAATTTTTACCCTTCCTCTATATAGAGGAACTAATTTGAGTCCATCTTCAGTCTCACACACGGCAGCCATCCAGATGAAGGAGCACGGAATCTAAAATCCGAGGTTATCGACAGCAGACACGAACATTCATACATGCACGTCGAGGCACACAAATATACATAAAAATGCACAGGCCAACACAAGTGAGCACAGCTGACCCACTTAGTTTTATATTAAGTAACAGACTGAATGAAATGCTCCATCGTTACTGTGCTGCCCTATCACAGGTCAGCAAGCATGACTGACACACACACACACACACACACACACACACACACACACACACACACACACACACACACACACACACACACACACACACACACACACACACACACACACACACACACACACACACACACACACACACACACACACACACACTAACAGACTGGAGAGAAACCATGTAGCTGGAATGAGACCAGTTCTGCGGTAAAATAGATGCATGTGGCTTGAGTCTCATTTGTCACAGCACAGGTGACATTTCACTTCTACCTCGCGTGACCTGTGCTGTCAGGAGATAACTATTATTACAAGACATCTAAGCAGGAGGCAAAGCTGTGTGTGATGTTTGCCTAAGGAGGCACTCCTTCAAGATACACAGCTGTCAGGGGGAAAAAAACAAATAAAAACAAAACAAACACTGTCCACTGAATACACAGAGCTCTCTCAGAAATCTTTATCACATTTACCAACACAATCATTTCAAATCTTTATATCGTCCAACTTAGCTTTTGTCCCTTGATCAAACGTAACAAACGCAGACTTTTCATCCCATTAACCGTTTTCACTGACATACAATACAGTTCATCAGTGAAGAAGATGTTTCTTTCCAGTCAGTCTCATGGGTTCATTCAAAACCAGTTTTAAAAGGCCACGCCCTGAGCTATTAAATGCACGGGTCATCCACACAATAGAAGAATTGATTCTTACATTTGCACAAGTGTATTTCCGCAAGACACAAACTTATCGAATATCAGATATTGTCCTAATAATCAAAGCAGAAAGCAGAAAGCATGACCCCACAGCCACAACTGCACTGTAATTTGTTTACATTAAATGACTGTCTGATCATTTGGGGTACAGCGTTTAATCTCTAATAGAGCTACAACGATTAGTCTATGAGTCAATTATTCAATCAGATGAAAGTTAATTGACATCACCTTAAAATACTCTCTAGATTCAAATTCTAAAATGGAAGGATTTGCTGCTTTTCTTTAACAAAATATCTCCCTAGCTTTCACACTTTTGGCCACAATATTATATAGAGTAAATAACTAATCCACAAAGCAATCAGAAGGAGAATCAATGCCAGTGCCACTATGCCGACGCTTTGACAGCCAATATTTGCTATTCTTCAGCACGGGAATACTCAAAACAAACATTACAACAGGATAGTGCTCAAGTTAAAGATGACATAAGATTAGGAAAAGCTATAAACTCACCATTGTCCACAGTGTACACAAAGCCAGAGAGGAGTGGTGCACTACACATGTGCCAAATAGTGGCCTGAAGTCAGTCCAGTCTAGTGAGTTTGGTGTGAGACTGGATGTGGTTGCAACAGTTGACCCTGGATGACCAGCTGTCTTTGACATGGACGGGAGTTAACTGCACCCTAAACAAGATCTGTCACAGCGCTTACACTGCTGTCAGAAATTGTCAACTGATTTGATGAATTGAGGTTCGTGGATTTAAGTCTTCTCACTCACAAATACCCTAAACTCCATGTATACAAACCCTTACAGTATAATTTAGTTGCCATACACACACACACACACACACACACACACACACACACACACACACACACACACACACACACACACACACACACACACACACACACACACACACACACACACACACACACACACACAATCAGATATTCAAATACAAAGCAGAGACAGTCTGACAAGCAGAACTCACCATTTGTCACCACAGATGGTCTCATTCTCCTTTTACTCTCCCCTTTAAACAGCTGATCCTTTCACCTACTGTAACACCACCTCCCCCAGACACACGCTCACATGCATTTCCACCTCAGCGCCTTATGCTCCGACATCAAAATGGTGCTCCATTGAGAAAAGGCAAATACTTCATTTATTTCTTCCGTCAAGAGGCTGCATTGAAGATGGCTTTTAGACACTGCAAACAGTGGAAAACTCAACTACTCCACCATATCATCAAACTAAGGCACATGATTTCCTGCTGATTCTGATTCAATCGATGAGTTTTTTTTTTTTTTCAAGTTAAAAAAAAAGGCTTTCTTCAGAGGAACTCACCCTCAGCCCGGTGGAGTTCAAGTGCCAGCTGCTCGCGTGCCCGGGCCTCCTCTGATAACCTCTCCTGCAGCTCCTCCTGCTTCTGAAGCAGCTCGTTCATCTCCTGGTTGTGGCGGAAGGATTCCCGCATCAACTCAGTCTGGGTCATGCGGGCATGTTCAAGCTGAGGGAGGAAGGGGAAAGAGATGGTGTCACACAGGCAGAAGATTTAGGAAGGGGGATTGATATTTAAACTCCTCTAATCATTCATGACTGTCAACGTGTTAGGAGTTTAAATATCTGAAACTCGCCACCAGCCAGTTAGAATTGAAGAAGCCTCTTGGATGAGAGGTGAAACGTCTTCAAAGCCTAAACAGAAGTCCAGTTGCTTCAGATTCAACCTCCGAGGATTACCATGAGCTGGATGAATGAGAATCTACACCTACAGTCAGGATATCTCCGAATTTGCTCCTCTAAATGTTATTTATTAACTTATTTTATTATTAATTCTAAATCACTGGATCACCTTTTAAATCTTGGTGGAAAAAAAGATATAGTTTCCATGTCACATGTCAGTGTTGGTACAGAGATATACAGCTGCACTGTGAACTCTCTGTCATGACATGTGGGAAGGAAGAGGGAAAAATGTGTGGACGTTTGAAAAAAGCTGGGGCAAAATTTAATTTCCATCCCTTAGAGCATTAATCTGAGTGTATTATTGATAATTGGTAGTATTATTGCGGTACAAAAATGATGTGTGAATGAATGATGTAGAGCAAGTTCTAATCAAATTAGAAGAAAATTAGTTCATGAAGTTTCTACATATGAAAATGTTGAGTCTCATGTATTGCATACCAGTGGACCACAATGCATTGCTTTGGATGTCCATTTGATTATTCAACACATTTATTTTTACATGTTTGTATTTTTTAACATTGTTTTTACACATATTTACAATAATATGCACTGAACCAGATATGATATCCCATCCTATCCTATTTCAACCATGTCCTCCAGCCCATTAGGAAAACTGATTTCCTCTCCTTCATATGAGGTAGATTTTACTTCAATATTAGAATGATTCACATAGAGGATTTACAACTGGAAAGCAAACTGATTAAGTATTGTTACTAGTATAGTATAGTATAGTATAAAAATAAGTTCTAGCAAGTTATTCATTCATTCATTTTCTGTAACCGCTTATCCTGTGTAGGGTCACAGGGGGGCTGGAGCCTATCCCGGCTGACTTTGGGTGGGAGGTGGGAGGCGGGGTACACTCTGGACAAGTCATCGCCAGTTCATCGCAGGGCCACATAGAAAGACTAACAACCATTCTCACTTACATTACATGATAATATTGCAACTGGTTTGACAACACACTTCATAAGTGCATCATCACTGCAGAAAAAACTCGTCCAAAAGTCAATAACAAAATGACGCTATGAGAAAATGTAACAGAAATAGAGAGAGATAATGATTTCACATTTCCAATAAGGAAACAAGTCATATTTTCCTCATATCACAGCTATGAAGGGCAATAACCAGTCAGCACAGTGACATTCATCATACAGTTACTTTGCACATATATCCATATCTCCCTGAGCAAAGGTCTAATTGTTACATTACGGAAACCAGGAAGTGGTAACGTGACCCTGCCACAATGAAGTCATATAATCTTTCGCCCACTCTTTCTAAAGCAGCACAGATAAAGCTGCTGTGCTCCTATTCGGAATGACACATCGCATCTGCGTGCGTAGATATGAACTAAATAAAACATCTGAATGGTAGCTATAAAATATTAACGAGCAGCACAGCTCTTCACATCCAACTTACAGACGGTTTGAAAAATACTGGCCAACACTATGCAGTTTGTCAGGTGTACACTTACTGTATAAGGAGGAGTGGGCAGGGAGATTTTGGAGATAACCTTAAGAAGGTGACCATTAGTCCTGTGATTGACATGTGAGATTTGAGTCTGCACCACCACAGCGTTTTTCTCGTTTAAGGTGCTGCAAATTGGGAAAGGTCGGGGAAGGGGTATACGAGATTCCACCTCGTACACATCCTGGTCCTCTCCTTCCACCCACGTTGTGCTCTGCATGCTGGAGTTCCAGTAGGAGCGATAGGAATCCATGTTCGAGGATGACAGGATAACTTCCACCTTGATTTCTTATGTTGAAGATCCTTTTCTTGACTCATCAAAAAAGGCCTCCATTTGCCATGATCAATCAGGCTGAGCTGTGTAGCCGCAAATGAGAATGAGGTCCGGTGGGGACTGAAGCAGTGAGCAACGTTGTGGGCAGCTCCAAGCAACAGTTTCTATGTGTTTGCCACACATAGAGGAAGAGTAAAC
Organism: Chaunax sp. Z400; assembly: GCA_037577475.1. Lineage (NCBI taxonomy): Eukaryota > Metazoa > Chordata > Actinopteri > Lophiiformes > Chaunacidae > Chaunax > Chaunax sp. Z400. The sequence goes on from CM075200.1 coordinate 11,641,233, forward strand.
AACATTTGGAGAGGGTGACATTCATGTCATCTTAATCTCATTCTATCTGGTGGAGGTAGAATAAACGTCCAGGTAAATACTACGAGACAAAATCCTTTGGCAATGCTGAGAATTGTTTTAGTCTATAAATCAAAAAGTGTCATCTTCTCAGCAGGTGGTCTTGGTCTGACATGTTATAGAGCATTTCTGAACATGACCACAGGAGGTGAGTAAACACAAAGGCAAGCATTTCTTCTCTATATATCCTGGTTGAAGATCTCCAGGCCCTTTCTCTTCTTACCTTACTTCTTCACAGCAAAACCATATCATACCGCTGGGTGAAGCTCAAACCCCCACGTCTGCTCCAGCTTGTGTTCCTCTCTCTCTCTCTCCTCTCTCTCTCTGGAATTCATTAACAATCCTCTGCGGCCGTAGCAACTCTGACCTGTGGAGAGACCTCCCAGGGGCCCCTTTTAATTGTTCCGTCCAAGCGACAGCCAGCCAAGGGTGAAATGACAGCGCTCCAATCTTAAATCTTTCACTCTTTCCTTTTTACTTCCTTCTAGGACTGGTGTCATTCCCTCTCCACGCATGCTCATACCAGAGTGTTACTCACTGCAGCCGGATCTGTCCTGTCAGGCAAGGTTTCCTTACCCCAGGCAACAGACTGTCCTCTGACATGCTCACTTTGCCTCTATCTACATGCAAAAAAAAAAGAAGAAAGAAGAAAAAAAAAAAGAAAAAAGATAAAATCCCACACTTCAAGGGCAGTTTTCACCACTCAAGACGAGAGGATTTATCTTCCACTTCCTATGTTAATCGCACACAGCAAGATACTGCTCAGCCAATGTGGGAGGGGAGCAGGTGTGGCTTCAGAGCTTTAGAGCCTTTGGGCCAGGTAGGTTTGCAAATACGCTTTCCCTATACACACAAATAACCCACAGACAACTCACACCCGGCGCTGCGCAGAAGTTGTCAAACTGGATTCCCTTCCACAAAAAAAGCAATTAAGGCGCTCTGATGTGCTGCCTCTTGGTCCCACCTACTGTCGCTGTTTGGCATGTCAACTGTCATACTGAGTGCACACGAACAATTTCCACGTCTCACTGGAGCATCTCACTGGCAGATAATGGGAGTGAGCAATGTGTAAGCAAACACTTTTCCCCAGGCAAATAATTTACAGCAGTCCTTCAAAGACATTTAAGATTCCTGACCGGCTTGTTACATCAATCTCTGTTCACGACGCTGCTTCACAGACAGCACATGATGGTCCTGCACCACTCACACACAAGACTAATGTATGTCAGATCGATAACAGCAGGGAAAATCATTGAACAAACCATTAAAGACTTAGTTGATTGCAAGTTTATTGTACTACGTGTCCGTATTTGGAGGAGTTGTAAACTGTGTAACATGTAATCTGCTTGTAAACACTGTGGGGCCTTTAGTAGGGTTACAACTACTGATTATTTTCATTTATGAATTTCTTAAAATAATTTAATTAATGTTTGGTCTATAAAATGTTAGATAATGGCAACACATGATGATGCAGTGTATAATTTTGTGTATATAATATTTTTTAAAGCTGGAACAAGTAAATTTTCTTGCAATTTTGCTCAAAAAATATCTAGATAATTGATTGATTAATAAATCAGTTGAGTACTTACTGAATCATCATCTCAGCTCCATTATTAACGATCATAATAACCCTCTTTCACAGGGTTAAAGATTTTTGTGACACTGCCATAAGATGTAAATGATTCAGTGGAAAACATTCAACCAACATGCACTCTGGCGTAGATTGAATCTGGACCAACAGTGACGCTCAGCCTGAAATTTCTTTTAAGCTATTTTTAGATTGCCAAGATAAAACCCATCTCAGCGTGAGTAATACATGAATTTCAGCCAACGGGAAGATGTGCTGTGCAGTCATTTACAATATCACGTTCAATGGCCTAGTTAACGGCCCCGTCTCTGGGGGCCGACACTGGACCCGGCTACATGGACATGGGGGGGGCGGAGTTGTTCTGTCAAATAAGACTATGATTGGCTGATAGACCAGACAAAAGCTCAGGGCAAATACTGCTCGTATCTGTAGGCAACCAGTGGGAATGAGGCAGCTCTTTTGTGTGTGAATTCTAAACAGGCCAACTTTGTTGCTGGCCACATTCTGCAGTCTCATCCCCATTAGACCTCCATGAACGGTAACCCTAAAAGCCCACAGCAGGGGTTAACAGTGTTGAGTGTGGGTATTTAAATGTTTTGACAAAGCCTAAATGTGTCACGAGAGCCTTCTGTTTGGTTCCCTTTAGATATAAACACAAACAGGACTGTTCATGAAGGATGTTCTGTTGTCTCAACCAGCAAAGAGCCGATACTACATAGCAAAGGACTGTAAACTAGAAATGGACATAAAAAAAGCATAGAGTGTTGAAAAGTGGTGAGCATTTAAAGTCAGCATCAAATGTTGGCTCAGATTCTGCCTGATTTAGTCATGGAACTTTTGACTATATTATCCTAATTTACATGCATTAGGTCACCTTTTAAACCTCAGATGATCTTCATAAAATGAACATTATGGGAAATAAGATTTCTTTGCAGAGATTTAAATGAGAGGATTGATATTGCTGGCTGCGTGACAGATTAGGCAGTTCAGCAAATAAACCCCATAAAATGGTAATTTATTTTTTCTGCATGTCAGTTGTTACATGGACTAATTAGTAAGATTAGGGTACGGTTAACTATTAATCGGTTAAAAATGTTTCTGTCCTGCAAAGTAAGGTACTGACAAAGTTTTGTTTTGTATCAAAATGCAACTTTTGTATTGGCACCAATGTAATACTTTCAAAATGGAACTCAGCTCTTCAGTAATAAAGTAAATCATGCCTAGCCTGATAATTTAGATTTGCCATTTTGTTTCACTTTATTATATTTTTTTTAATGTGGATTGTAAAAACACTATTTATTTTACCTGCTTCCAAAAACACTATACAATTTCTTAGCAAGCAGAAAGTGCCATATGCAATAAGATGAGAAATAAAGTGAGCCAGTGACCTGGTTGGTGGTGTCAGTGATGGCCATCAACATATTCTCCAGGGCTGTTTGGAGTCGGCTGCTGATGCCCATTAAATATTCCTCGTGCTCTAGCTGTGTCCCCACTCCCAGCAGCAGGTTTTCCACCATCTGCTGGGACATCTCCAGACCCTCGTCAGCCTCTGTCTCCCCGGACCACAGACTCACATCCTCTGTACCAGTCTCGCTGCCATGGCAACTTTCTGCAGTGTGACCTGGTATGATCAGAGGAGCAAAAAGTGGAGACATGTCACAAATAATCCTAATTTATATTACATTGTCAGCAGATTCAAATTTCACTCAGATATTTGTGATTAATACGTCTATTATAACTTTCATGTTTTAAAAAAAAACCTGTATGCTCAAACTTTAAATCGATTAACCAAAATGCTAAGAGAATAATCAGCACAATCATGTAAAATGCTTTTGGAATAGAAAACATTCAGCTGTTCAAAACTACAAGTTTGCATGATGAAAGAAATTGGTGTCAGGCCTGGTGTAGAACAAACACAACATTTACAGAATGCTTGAGATGTGTAGTTGATATTCCTGAAAGAACAGGATGGAAAACACTGCTTCATATTTCACCATAATATGGGTGTGGGCACAGATATCATTTGGATCAAATGAGTACAGCGCACTCACATGACTGTGCCTTTAAACTTGTTTACATGACATAAGCTGCACATGATTATTCAACTGTAACATCAGATTCTTATTCTCAGAGGAATACCATGACAGCAGCAGGCTTTGGTCAGGTTCAGACTTTACATTGTATATCCGTTGTCTTTACGTTATGAACACGTTTCCATGTTGGAAAACACGTGTGTGGCATGCAGACACACTCTTTTAAAGCATAGACACAGGTCAAGTCATTATAATAGAATTATTACACAATTTATTTCTTTTAATGAGACAATTTGTGTCAAAGGACAGAGATGCCCCCACTACTGGAAAAACCTGTGCTGATATGGATAGACCATAACCTTTATCATAGCAGAATAATAGCAGAATGACATAAAAAAAAACTAACTTACTGTACTTAAAAATGTTACAAAAAAAGAAAAGAAAAAGAAAAAAAGAATTATGAGATGCACAACTTTAGTGGTTGTAAGAATCATGTGAGAATTTTTTTTAAAATTCTGTCCATCAGTTTTGGAGATGTGGATAGACTATACCCTGTTACATATGGATGGAAAAGGGTGACCCTGCATGCACCATTTGGATGTTGCATAATCACAAATAATTTAAATACAGTATGTTCCACATTTTGACAAACAATTTTCATGTATTTATAGATGTAATACTGTATATGTGTGTATAAAAAGTGTTTCAAACTAACCACAGACACCATTAAGAACAGAATGAAACTGGAAAAATACTGAATTACACATTTTCAAAATCTATATTTCACTTAAAAAAGGATGAAAGACACTAATGAAAGGTTATTCTACAGTATTAATCCAGTGAACCAAACTGTAGTTTAGTGAATGACCAAGCAGTTTGTTATTAAGTTGGTATTAAGTAGGGCTTAACTTGTTGACGTGAGAGTCTGTTGTCTTTAGCTTCCATGGAGTCACTGTCTTCACTTTGAATAAACCGTTCAGAGGGCGGGGAAATCTGATATGTTTATGACATCTGAAGTACAGGACTGACTGTCAATGCTGGCATTTGCATGTGAACAAATTGAATTTGAGGATGATAACAAATGTCCATGCGTGTATTTTTCCATCATTAAAAAAAAAACTAAAAATGAGATGAAGAAAAAGAGGAGGGTCCAGTCTTTAATGCAATAGCATTACGCAGCATGGTTTAGTATTGCTCTGTAGCACAAGAGAAGATTACCTTAAGTTGCAGTCATGGCTGCCACCAACACCGCATATGGCTTCAATGCTACGTGTTTTATTGCAAGTTAAATTTCAAATATGATTATGAACTCCATTCCAAAAAGGATTAAAAACAGATGTGGAAACAATAAATACGGTTTGAATCAGATTTGCAGTGCTAGATTAGATGCAAATTAGACGAACTAGATGCAAATCTGACAAAAGCGTCAGAAATTACAGATCACTGTCTCTTGCTGTGGTGTTGTGTTATGAGTAGAACTACATTTCATCAGTTTTCTAGTCTGTTTTCTGATGTCTTTTCTTTCTCACTAAACTACAAATCTAATCTCCAGCTAACTACCAACATCCGAAACAACATATTTGGGCAGATGGGCTGTTGAACCTGTTGTCCTATCATAAACTGCAGTATTTATCCTCAACATTTACTTACACCTGTTTGTACTTGCCTGCAGCAAGACGTCTGAGGGGCTCTGTGGTTCTCTGTGTGGTTGAATGGGGTGCTCCACTGGAGGCACCCAGACTCTTCATGTGGAGGCCCATTGTTTCCTCTGCTGCTGCCGTAGTTTTCAGGACCTCAACCAGCACCTGACTGAGTTTCTTGTTGGCCTTACGCAAGATGTTTCTGAAAGCAGAACGTTAATTAATAGCCAATAGATACTTCTATTTATCTATAGTGTTATTCAAAACAAAATGTCACTTGGCATATAGATGGCTTGCCGTGCTTTGACAAACCATTCGGTAAAAATCAAGTCTACTTTGGCTTCAAATTGGAAATCTATATTATTCTAATCTCTAATTTACTGGTTAGATTATCATGAAGGAAAAACTTGATACGTAGCATAAGAATTTAAGAATGTATTCCTATGTCGAGCATAACATGAAAAGAGTTTCTGTTACTACCTCTCAGAGTCCTTATCGAATGAATCTCCATCATCCTGTGATGATAATTTGCCTCTGCCAGCCTGCTTTACTCCGGGCGCTTCCTCAACTTCTTTTTGACCATCTTCTCTTTTCTTCAAGGTCTGGACAGGAAGGAGAGAGAACACAGAGAGCAACCCCGTCATCTCAAAGTTTCATTTGGGTAAGGAGACTCTGAAAACTCTGAGCAGCAAACAACAGTGTGGTCGTTTGTGCCACCATTGGTAAAAGTGAATTCAAATAAGGCAGAGCGAGGCGCACAAACAAACACTGCACTCGTACGAGCACACCGACACACAAACATAAAGACGCACTTCTTTCTCCCTTGGAACCGGGAGAAACACTAGTATCTTTGTGCTGCTATGGCAACAGGTGCACCTGAGGCACAGCTTTTGGCAGAGGTGATAGCTCCACCCTCTGGAAGAAAGGCAGAATTACAGCACTGCTTCTCCAGTCACGTCCCTCCCAGACACTGCACTGTGCAGAGACTGCAGATGAGTGAGATAGGCCCTGATTTCAGTCAAAGAATCAGCTCCTCGGACAGTTTCATAACTCCCTTAGTAACAGACAGCACACAGTGCTGCACAATAAGAGATCAGAACAATTAACATGCCTATAAAGCTTAAATATATTATCTAAGACAGAAATTAAGTTTGACTCCACATTTTGTAGAGACATGACATGGGATTCCCCCTAAACTGAAAGATGCCTCTCATGTTTTGTCCATCACAACTTACATAGATTAATTTGATAAATATGATAAATAAATAAACACAAACCATTTTAAATATCACAAAACATATGTATGTATATTCCTTTGTACAAAATTTAAAGTTAGATGAACATGGTGTTAAATTTTAAGTAAGCCTTACTTTATTGAAATGTTAAACCACTGAATAATTCTTTAATGCTCTATGATATTAGCTGAAAACTGAGAAAAAAGAATACTAATGTGTAATCTCTCTATTGTGTAATCTCATCACTCACAACTTGAGAACGAAAGCCCACAATGTCAGAATCTGGAGCCGCTTCATTCATATTTTGGGGCCTAGAAAACATCAATTCTTCATTTTGAAGAAAATGATAAATATTTGTTTTAAATAATATAGATTCAATGTCATATTAAGTGTGAACATGTAGGCTAGTAAACATAACACAAATTTATCAAGTTGTTAAAAGTATATATTTTAATAATTTCATCACAAATATGATAATGTGACAAAACTTATTTTGTGTTCAATAAACCAAAACATATCAAACTCAAAACTCAAGTTGTATTCTTATTTGTTTTCAGTGAATTTAACAAATGTTTTTTTTTATATATTATGTTGACATATTTGTTATTGCACCATATATTATTATAGTATATAGTATGATTTTTTTCTGCCATATTAGTCAATTGTTTTACATTGTGTAACAAAACTTATTGACTTACGTTCAGAACAACTTAATAATTACATTTTAAACTACAGACCTGATGTTTCATATAGTAAATTCTTTTTATTTTTACACCACCACTGTTAATGTGGAATAAAAACCCAGAAAAAATGTGTTTAAAACCTAAAATACTTTTTTTAAATGTAAGAACAAGGGTCTAATTCTGTTCAACACACATCCTATTTTTATACCACCACACATGTTCCATAAGATACAGCCACCCATCACATGATGTACACTTGGAATGTGTGTGGTGTGTTTGTCTCATGCATGCACAGATGCACTTTTCAAAGTGATATTCCAAAGCTCTATACTGGAGACGTCTTAACAAAATATCCACTAGGGATTAAGGGGAATTTAGGAGGAATGAATCCAAACATTTCAATTGAGTCCTTTACAGAAACTACAAAGGAATTGTTTTTCATCAAAATTCATCTGAGAAAATTACTGAAGTTCAAGAACTTTTTTTTTCCCAACTAAATTATCCTTATTGAACCACTGTGTTGGAGCAATTCATCTCACATAGAAACTGAACCTGACAGCTACAGCTATCACACAGTTAAAGCCTAATCATGCAATAAATGGTTAGTGAAAGCCTGACGGGCCCTGGGATTGGCTCGTCAAGAGGAATGATTAAAAAACGCAGTAACAAATTCATCATGAGGAAACCAGTTTGCGCAGAGTAGACAGATGAGAAATATGCACAACAAAGAATGTGAGGTATAATTCTTTGGCAGTATAAGATTAACAAAAAAACTTCTCGTGAAACCATTAAAACTGTAGTAAAAGACTGGCAAACTATTTTTCCTGAGATGCTGACAGTGTTTTAGTTTGATTATTAAAAGAGCTATTTCAATGCAGGTTAGTCTCTTGCATCAGTAGCAAAAGACTCAAATCATAAGTTTATTGTAAGATTAAAAGAATAAGGACTCTCTATCCTGACTAAAGAGGAGCAGGGTGTGTCTATGCATTAAAAAAAGTAGTCATTCATCAAAAAAGTTAACATAAAACATGTATCGTAGAGTTACAGGACAATATTGTGACTGTTCACACAGGTTTCTGTGCTACTGTTGAGAAGAAAAGTGAAGGTGGAGAAGCAGGTACTGCACTTGACTATTCAAATGATTGTTTGGCTTTTTGGTTAAACACTGGTTAGCTAATATTTTAATAGGCTAGAGGAGCTGTGTGAACAAACACAACGCCAAATTATCCAACAAGAATAGAGAAAACAAATGTTACAACATACCACTCCACACACAGTGCATTAATGTTGCTGCATGTTACTTGAACATGTTGCTTCACAGTTTAACATTTGGATGCTGGCTTAAATACAACAACTTAAATCATTATGATTAATTGTAGCATATAAACAAATGAGTACATTGTAACCAGGTCAATAAATGAGATGAGGTGCCTGCACAGGGCCTAAGGGATACTAAATGACAGCATCCACCCTGTTCACCCTGCAGTGGACTGACAAAAGATACAGCATCCACTGTAACGCCAGCCTACAGAGCAGCTTTGTTCATTAGGCTGTGAGACCCCTTATTTGTGTGTAGAAGAGGGAACTATAGCTTGAATTTCATTATATGATGTTGTGCTCCCTTGAGCTCTTGTGTATAAAGACAATTTAAATCATCTTTAATGTTGAAAACAGTATTAGTTTTGGTTATGAATACTAAATAAATGCTAGTGTAATCGATGCAGCACCTGCATTGCGACACATTGCATCTGAAATTTAATGACACAGCAGTAATGAATTCTCTGGGACCAAATGAATGAAATTTGCAGTGTGGGTGGTGAAAGTGGAGAGCATGCAGAGCATGCAGCACATATAATGTGGAGCAGCCACATTATATGTGGCTGCTCAGTTAGCAACACCGACCTGTTCAGCTGTTAATTCGGTTTTCTGCAGCTCCTCTTTCAACTTTCGGATCTCGGCGTCCCTCTCTTGCAGCTCCCTCTCCAGCCTCTCCTTCTCCACCTCCTCCAGCCAGGTGCCCGAGCTGAGAGAAGCCCTGGGAGTCCGCTCCTCGTTCTCCCTCTCCTCCACCTTGTCTTCATCCAGCTGGGTCTGCATGGAGGTGCACCTCTGGCAAGCACGTTTGTTGATTTGAGCCAGCTCGGTCTGCTGTGCAAACTTCACGGACATCTGAACTATGGCCTGTCAGAAAACACCGATCCAAAGATAATGTGTCTTCAGACGATTTGATGCAGATGGAATTGAATTTTGGCAGAATCATTTTGTGGTGCTTTTAATGTTCCCCAATTCCCACAGGCTTTCTCAAAATGGATAATTTACTGAACTGTATCCATTTTCATTATAGATAATTCTGCTTTTCTTAGGAAAATGCCTGGTCTATGATTCCCAGACCCTTTTTGATATCTTAAAATGCCTTGGTTTTTTTTGTGACCTGCAGTCCACAACCCAAAGATATCCAGTTTATCATCACTGAGGAAGTCGAGGAAGAACCCATTAAATTTTGCTGATCCAAGTCACAAGATGAATAAAAAAGTCACAACAAAGCAGCGAATCAGAGTAAAAAATATATCTTTTGATTGTTTCACAGTGGTTATGTCCTCAAGCACAAATAAACAGACCAACACACCTCCACAACCCTGCAGGAAGGTGATACATTGCTGGATGCTGTGTGACTTCCGATGAAGCACACATCAAACACACACACACACACACCTGCATCTATTTATACTGTACAACCATGACACAGAGGAAAGGAGAGAGACAAAGATAGCGAAATAAACTGGTTTGTTTTTAGCCTATACTTCAACCTCATGCTTGGCACACTCTTATTTGCAAGGGAGTACAAACCTACTACCCACAGACTGATGCGGAGAAATGTCCCAATGCAGCAAATATAATAGGAATATAATAAATGCTATACATGTGGAAATATAACCACACATATAGCAGTTGCACTTGCAGATTGCACACCATAGAGGAGAGGAGTATTGGCTTTGGTGGAGGTATCCACTCCCTATCAATGCCCTTCTACTATACATTCATCCATTACTCCTTTCAGCTCCAACAACAATCGAACTGGATGCAATTGTCTTCCGTTACCAGTTTTATTGGCACTGACTTGATGGGAGAGTTTTATAAAAATACATTGTTACCTACCTTGGCAACTTCCTCCTCCACTCTCTCCCAGTCTTGTTTCTCTTCCACCACAACCTGCCCGGCTGCCCCGAGGCTCTCAACGGAGCGTCCACCGTTGAGATCCTGCTCTTTCCCTCCTCTTTCTTGCTGCTGCTCCTCTCTTCTCCAACCCTGTGGTCTTTCTTCTCTCAGTCTCTTTAGCTCCCTGTTGTGCTGCTCTTTGAGAGCAGTGACTTCTTGAGCATACTTGTGGGAGAGAGCTTTCTTCAGTGCCTGCAACTGTGCTGTCAGGCCTGCAGACCTGTCAGGCGAGCGCAACTCTACATCTCCCTCTGACAGTTCTTCCTTACTCAGGTCCTGTGAGGAGTGAGGAAAGAAGAGGGAGAATGGAAGAATTTAAACTAATGTGCCAGATAACAGGCTCTGTCGTGTCTTAACATAAGGCAGAAAACCAAATATGAAGCTATGGACAAAAAAAGGTCCTGATGTCTGTTCCTGAAATAAATGTGTCCTCTTTACTGTGGCTATAGCCCGCCTGCCCTTTAACCATGATTAAATACACCGTTTTGTTTCCTCCAATCCCCTGGTATCATAAAGTATTACATTGCATACATTTTCCCCTAGCAACGAAAGATACTTGTTTAGTGATGAATCCCTGTCTGTTTCACAGTTTCTTCTCCAGTACCACTCCAAGCTTAGCATTTCCAATCCAAAAATACAACATCTTACAGTGCATCATGCCAAAGTTTTAATCAATTTCTCTCCCACTCTCGGTCTTCCTGTGTTGCTGTGAACCCTTCACTCTCCTATCTTCCTCTAAAATCTCTGCTCAAAGATTTAAGTGCCACAATCAAACGGGCTGCGGCAACATTTGAGGTTGGAGGGAGGGACGAACTAAAGACACGATGGAAGTTGGAGTGACGTGAGTGAGAGATGGCTTAAATAGAGGGCAGCTCATTCACGCAAAACAGAATCCTCCTTTCATGCAGCAGCCAAGACGAGCGTACATCCACTTGGTTCACGAGCAACACGATGAAAATGGCAGGTTATGTAACATCCAAACCTCTTTAATCTTTAAGATGCAGTATGACCATTCATGATGCATCGAGCAAAGATGGAGATTTAGGACATGTTGTAGCCTGAAGGCTGCAACTGCGCCCTCCCGCCCACCCTTACTGTCATAGCGTCTCAATACATGTACATGTTTCACCTCGTATTAAGATGTGATGTATGTGACATGGAAGGTTTAGATGGGGCCAAACTGTAGCAGGCAAACCTTTAGTAGTTCCTCTGTGTGCTCCTCCATCCTCTCAGGGCTGGACTCTGTAACACTGGACAAGCAGAAAGAGAACACCCGATGTCAAAATTAATTGTTCTTCCTAAACCGTTCTCTTGTTTACTTCAGAGCAAAAGGAGATTCAAACTTACAGGTCACAATTTGATTATAAACAACTATTAAAGTTGGGTGGGAGAGGATTTAAAGGAATAAAAGTGTCCTCCCTGACTGTCCCTCCTCTTGCCAGTATGTGGCAACACAGACTCTCTCCTGGTGCTACAGATGGGGTCTATTTGAGATATCTCCATATAATAACGTCTCTTATGTTTCATATCCATTTTTCTGTTTATGTATGTATTCTAGAAGATTTGGGATCAGTGCTATGGTACTTGACTGGCTGGTATTTTCTTATGGATCTGGTACGGTACTGACACCATATGATGTTCTAATGCATAACAAATTTGCTATGGGGTTGCATGGATTACAATCTATGAGCGCTCAAGTGTTAGTGATCCTGTATTGTACAGGAATGCAATACTTTGTCTTTAATGGAGTCACGTCCTTTTATTTATCTATATTATTTTGTAATTTTTAGTTTGTTTTAATGTCTGACGTGGCCTTCCGTCACTTGTCACCATTTATCCTGTTGGTTTATTTGTTTGTACAGGTTTGTGTATTTCCTTGTGTCTCAGCGTTTCTGATGCTGTGCTGCATATAGGGAAGTGAAAAACTGTCTTTGATCGGGATGTGATCGCTTCTTATGTTCCTTCACTGTGTAACATAGCCTTCCCCTTTGATAATGATCTGTTGGCCTGTATTGTACTTGTTTATATATCAGTTCAGAAAAGATATAAAACAAAAATAGAAGTGCTTTAATACCATTTTGCAGGTAGATATCTATGTAAATGTTCAAAATGTATCCATAAGGACCATGAAGCATTACACTGGGGCTAGTGTTTGTTCAATAATTAATGTATAGGGCCTACTAGACTGACACTGACAACAAATCCCACACAAATATGAAGAAGGAGAATATCCTACATTCTTTCATATCAGGCAATTGAAAAAAAAAATCAAAACATACATGCTTTTTGATTGTAAGCATATTAGTCTAAAAATTTCAATTGAACAACAACAACAACATATATCAATAACATATTAACAATACATAAATCTTAATGGAAATACAAACTGAAGTGAGAACAAGCAGGGCTGCAACTAATAATTATTCTGATTATGACTTAAATGTTTAGTTTATAACATGTTCAAAAACAGGAAAAGAAAAGCAGCTCATCCTCACATTTAATACGCTGAGATCAGAGAACGTTTTACATTTTTAGTCGAAAATTTACAGAAACAAAAGTGACTGGATTATCAAAATAGTTGCACAGTAATTACCTGTCCATCAAGAAATGGATTAATTGTTTCAGATTAAGTCATAACTAACACACTGCATGTTAAAATATATACATACAGTTTTATTACACTGAGTGTAATTCTGTTCTAACACAGAATATACTTGTGTGTCAAGGCAAAAGTAATACACAGGATTACTAATAATCCTGTCACTTTCACCTTGATGATCACGTCTCTCAAGAAACCATCTGGAAGGGCTGAAAAGGCTCTTTTATAGGTTAGTTGGCTAACAAAAGGGTTGAATAACACTTAAAACAACCTATTGAATATTTCATTAGTTAAGGCTTTGTTGCTGTCCACTGAACTGGGTCAGACAGCTTCCACGTACCACACAGGATGTGCTGACCATACTCTATTGGAAGTTATCTATAGAAGATCATGTAGCTCAGTCGGAGGTTCTTCTAACACATACAGTTGATCAATTAATGATTATCAATTAATTAACTCTGGAGAACTGAGTATGGGAGGCAGCTCTCTTGCTTTAGCAGGGCCTACTATGAATGTATCCCTTGTTCTGTCTGTGTTGCCTTGCAGGTACCCTGTAGGCAGAGTTACTCAGTGAAACTAGTAGGTTTTTATTGGGTTATTGTATATTAAGTAATATAACTGTAAAACTTTCAGTTTAAAACAGCATATCTCCCATTTTTTTGTGATGGCTCATGAGTCACATTATGACAGTGGGACTAATGTCATTGGAATGAAATCCAGTGATCCAGTTTTTACCACTGGAGCAATTGTAAAGGTATATTATCTTCTTGAGTTAAAACGCCACAAATTCAGAAATTATATGACACCATATAAGCTCCCTGGATTTGAAATTTCCTCCATAAAAATATGTCCCCTTAACTTTATCTATGTAAGGAGAGTTTGCTGTGCATTTACTTTTGCTTCAGGCTGAATACATTATAATATATTCCATATGTGGAAACATTAAATGTGCAGTCATCACCTGAAGTGGGTCTGAGTGCCCGTGACCTCCTGCAGTCGCTTCTGCAGCATGAAGAGCTCAGTAAGGTATCGCTCCTCAGTCTCTGCAGCTTGCTGCTGGTAGTGAGCTCTGAGATGCTCCACCTCCTGTCTGTGACTCTCCTCCAGCTGAAGCTGCTTCTCCTGCTCTTCAGCCCTCAGCCTCTGTAATTCCTCAGTGGGGCAAGTAGATGGTGCACCAGCCTGCTCCACCAGATCTAACCGAGAAGGGAGGTGAAATGGAAAAATTCAATATTTTCAAATGGATAGCATTAAGATTAGAATCCATTATATGAAAATGTAATGGTCTTTCTAGGCAAAATGTGACACTGTGTGACAACTGAATTGAATAGAGGACAGTGAGAGAAACACATGACATAAAACAAGGGATAATAAATAGTGCAACAAAAATTGAATTTGTGTACCTGTTTTGGAAGGTTGGCAGGTTAGGATGTTTGCAGTTCACAGATATATGGTTTACACGACATACATACGGCTTGTACAAATTTTCACAACTGTCCAACGTTTGACTTGTTTACCATCAAGGGTGTTACATGCATAAAAAGAATCAAAGCAGGGGAGGGTTACTGTTTGACTTCTGTTTGAAAAAGAGCTTTCCCAAAACACACACATGCAAAAGCATAAAGTGAGTGACCGATACGTGACATGACAGTAATAATAATAATAATAATAAGGCTTGATAGTGACCAAAACCTCTAAAACATTGAGGGCTAAGAAAGACAAGAATAGAATATTGAACTTGTCTTGTTATTACAAACCTCTGTATTACCAGACCGATCATTTATTGTTCAAGAGAATTACTGCAGTTCTACCTTTGCTTGTAGGTGGGCTCATGCTGGCGACCTGCACACGCAGGTCAAAGATCTCCTTCTCACTACTCCTCTTCAGTTCTTCGTTAGCCGCCTGCAGTTCCATCATCTAAGAGACCAAAAGATTTGTTGGTGTGTTTCTGACAGCATTGCTATGCCTTCTCTTCCTAAAGCACACTAACAAATGCATGACGATCCTGTACTCCATACTAATTGTGCACATTACGCATGCAATTGCATATAAGCATTATCTCTAAAAAATCTATATAGAGTACCATTTTACATTATCAGGAAATGATTAGAGTACAAAAGATGAGTCAGTTAATGCTAATTAAAGTAATACTTTTGGAATTCATGGACGATTAAGCTTCATAAACAGAGAACAAAAGCTTTCCAAAGATGTTAAACATAAATTTTGTTTTTCTTTGCTGTTCACAAAGTTGTGTCAGCAGAATACTCCTCCATTTCCTTCTATACTTGTGGGGAAATAGTATGTACTTTTATTTTGTTAATTTTCCCGTGTGAACCAACAACACACTCGAACCCTTTTCAGAAATAGTATGTAGTGTGGAAGTGGGACACAGCTCACGTCAACAGATGGGTATGTTTTTACCTTGTTCCCATCTGCTCTCAGCAGAACCTGAAGCTGTGACAGTCGAAGGTGCTCCTGCTCAATCGTCTCCCTCACCTGCTGAAGATCTCTGTAGAGCTCTACATTAGAGAGAGCAATTTGTTTTTTTAATTTTCAATTAAAGTCTATGATCTCAATGGAGACACTGGATGATTTTATTCAAATATGTGTAAATGAATCATTTAGATATTTAAGTTAGATATTTAATTCATATTACCTAAAAGCATTTTGTAGCCTATAATGAATTTAATATTGGCTCACAGTGCTGCCTAGAATGAAAATACATTAAACGCTATATCTGAAATACTTGTTTTGAACAGCAATATAATTAAGTAACAGACAAATTACCTACCTCTGGCTGCCAATACTATGGAGGTGGATTCACTAGTTTCTGGTCTTTCCATTGAAGGGAGCTGCCGGCTCTCTGCATCAACAGTCTTTACAAAATCTTCACCGAATATCTTTTGAAAACACTGAACACAGAGCAGACAGAGACAAGGTCACATGCTTTTGTAACTTGGCAGCCTATATTAATAAAATTCAATCAGAAAACCGCTGTCTTCAATAATTACCTGAATGATATCACTACAATCATCTGACACAGCTTGTAAAACGTTGTGGTGTTTGAAGATTTTTGGCTCATCTGGAAAAAAAAACAGGCAGAAATTACAAATGAAGTGATCAAATTTATTGTTTATGTTTCACACAATCCCTGAAAACAACAATATAAATAACAAAGTATAAAATCAGTGCTCGATACATCAGCAAACCAGAATGTCTTTGTGTTGGGACCAATAAATGAATGATAACTCCGAAGTCTCTCTGTGGAGACACCTCCTTTGCAACAAAGGCAACTGAGAGGCACATACACTCACCGTGGTCACCGTGATCTTTCAGGTTCTGCAGCTTCAGCTCCAGAGAGTGTGTGCGGGCATCGGCCTCCTCCTGCAGCAGCTCAAGCTGGGCGGCATGGATCTGAGACAAGCTGATGCGCTGGGCCTCGATCTCCAGCCTGCACTCCCCCTGGAAACCACAGGAAGAAATATCATCATATTAACTTCGGTAAGGTTTTTCACATGCATATTTGATTTTATATTGCAATGTTTGTCTTAATGTTTCTAAAAATGTTCAACAAGATGACACTAAAAGACAATGACACAATAAAAAACTACTTCTTGGATACATATCACTTTAAATGTATCATTAATTAAACTATGCAGTCTGCTACATACATCCGCTACTCAGAGGAGCTAATTGATTGAACAACATAATTCGCCAACCCTATTTTTATGAGAG
The DNA here is from genome assembly GCA_037577475.1 of Chaunax sp. Z400. Taxonomy (NCBI): domain Eukaryota; kingdom Metazoa; phylum Chordata; class Actinopteri; order Lophiiformes; family Chaunacidae; genus Chaunax; species Chaunax sp. Z400. Next base: position 11,658,019 of record CM075200.1, read on the forward strand.
AAATAGCACTAGCCATCTGTGTTAGGGATGAGAGGTCTGCCATTATCACTTCTGTAGCAGAAAACAAAAGGCAAACAGCGAGGCCTTTGCTCTAGTTATGCATTATGCATGAGCACAAATTTATTAGGGGTACACAATGTTGAAATTGTGATTCTGTTTCCTTTGATGTCAGATGTTTAAAGTGCACTCCAAATTTTAATTAGGCTGTTTTGAAACGCTCTGTTATGATATAATCTCCCAATGTGCACTAGATATGACAATGTAGAGCAGAGAGTCCTTTCAATGCTGCGACTGCTCAGATGTTGCTACTTAAAACATGTAGGTAGACGAGAGATAGTGAGTGCTTAACAAACAGATGAAAGACCTACACAACTGTTGCTACATATATTGCACTTCTTGAAAGCAACATTTGTTTTTAAGTGGCTTTGTGGTATTCAGAAATCTGCCTTGAAAAGCTGGTGGCCTTGCAAACCTGTCGTTTAAGTCAAATAAACTACAGATAGTTTGCCTTTTTCTACAGCGGTAATACACTTGTTTGAGTAATTGATTATTATTCTAACTGCTTTATGCATTCATTTATAAGATTCTATTAATTTACTCATTTTCATTTTTATTTCTTTGTATTGCACTTTTTAGTTTCTTATTTGTGTTTCTTGATGCTTATTTTTCCCCCCACTCATCTTATTGTTAATGAAGATCTACATCAATGTATTTCTGAGTCAAAAATAAAGGTTGAATAATGCCTTAAATACAACGGTTTAAATACTGCATGTCATGGAAATGAACTAAAATAAAATATAACAGTTAAATAAACTTGATTAAAAATTACTGGAGGTTGTGTTTGAGTTTCTTTAGATTTATTGGCATGTTTTTGGCACAGCAGCTTTAACAGTTGAGTAGCTGCTAGAAAAATATCTGTCACTCTGACAGCTGCCTCTGGGCTCTGTCGAGGATTATACTCCATACATCAGACAGAATAACACCATCAACCATATTGCTTCAGAAAAATGTTTCCTTTTCTTTCTGCTCTGATAACAATCTGCTGGCAGCTGTAATACCAGTATTTACTAATTGTTCTGAGTCCTCTACCTACACTTCTAACACAACCAAATTAGTTATATTTTCTTTCTGCTGATTTCTGATGGCTGGACATTTAAGCTCAGCAGTTTTTCTATTTACACTAGCGTAACATTTTGTCAGTGCAATAGCAGACAAGGAATTTATTTTTAATAAGTCACATGAACAGGCAACTAATAACGAATAGTATTCATCAGGCTCAAAGGAGCCATTTACAACTCTCTTGAGCAGTGAGGAGAGTTTGATGAATCTAATTTTAGTCAACCTCACAACAAAAAGTGAAGTTGACTAAAAGAGACTAAAAGAGAGGATAACAATATGAATTATATTTCTGCTGTATTAGCACCTATTTATTGACCTTTATACCACACTATATGATGTAAGAAAGCATCTACTGCCACTGAAAAACAAAAAGCAGGATGTGAGCTTAAGTGACTTTTACATGCTCAGTAGTCTGTCCCTCCTCCTCTGGTCCCTGACACACGACAGTCTCCATGTGTTGGCCGGTCCCATGTCTGTTCACCTAAATAAGTAAGCAGGGAAAAAAAACATTGTACCATTTTAAAAACTGTCTTACATATTAACCTGGTACAAATGCAGACAAATATGATGCTGATGGACAGTAAGACAAGGTGCACCATCACTTCCTGAGGGGGTATAGAAAGTACGTGCAGAAATGTTATTATTTAAATGGTTCGCTATCCTTTGGGACAGGATTCTGTACATCATGTAGTTTGCCTTCTTTTAGATTTTATTTTACCGACGTGGACTTTATTAAGCTTATGAGAGAAGTTGGTCATCGCATGTGTTTGACACTGCAGAACTTCTGTCAAACAACTACTATAAGTTGTTGATTGGACAAGCATAAAATGACTTACACAGAATATTTAATATCAATTCAATGAAATGTCATTTTCCCATGCAATTTAGCATATTTTTCATTTATCTCATTAGGCAAATTTTACTACTAGCTTTACATCATTTTAGGTAAAAATGTCATTCTGGATCATATGCCGCATTCCAACCCAGGAGGTGATTAAAAACATGAACACATATGAAATGGCAGACAGACACTGAACACTTTTCCTGGTGTAACTGAGACGCAGCTTGAAGCGACACAGACACAGAAGTGACTGGGGTAAAATGGCTTCTCACCTCAAACCCCTCACTCCCTGCAGGATGGAGAGAAACTAGAATGTACACATTTCTACACAACAGAAATTATTCAAAGCCATCAGAAGACTGGTTGATTTCTCTTCTTTTTAGCTGTGTCAACATGAAATTCAGCTTGAAGACAAGCAGCATCAAAAGACAGCAGATGATAAATATTGTATAATTCGCCTTTAAAAGTAGAAATGAGCAGAATATTGATGGAGTCTTGACACTTGTTACATACAGGCATTCTCTTGTATATTATTTTTTTTCCACAATAACCAAACTTACTGTGGTGTTTTTGAACTGTCTATAGGAATTTAAAAATATTACGGCTATCTTTCAACATAAGAGTCAGACTGCGCTGCTCAATGGTACCTTTAGGAGCAAGCCTGCAGACTCCCAGGCAATTTGTAATCATGACCATTAGTCACAAGAGGGAAAACATGTCACTGCTGAAATTTCTTACACATATTTTGTTCAGTGTCAGAGCTTTGGAACAGAGCGGTCCATGAATGCAATCCACATTTTTTGGATTAAGATGATATCAAACACAGCACTAATCGTGAACGTGATATGTTCGAATTATGCAATTTTGATTGAGCTTTCTTTTGACATGCACAGTTATTGTAAAAAGCCTTATGGTCTCTCAATCAAACATGTAATTTAATTAGACTTAAATAGCCAGCACAGGAAAAGGTATCAGGGTTTTTTTTTTTTTTTTTTTACTGGAGAGTGGTGCAGCAGATGCAAGTGAGCGCTCACCCATTTGTTGATGTAGTCTGTGGCTTCGTCTCCCTGGCACCCATCAGTGGAGTCCTCCTTACTGGCCCTCTCTTGTGAACATGACATAACCTGGCTCTGCATCTGAGGCTGTGTCTCCGACTCTGCAGCACTTGTAGCTCTTTCTTCCTCATCTGCTGCCTCCTCTTCCTCCTCCCTCTGCTTTTCGTCTCTGCAGTCTGACAGCGCAGTGCCCAGTTTGCACTCCTGCTTCGACCTCTGTCGTCTCTTGCGCCTACTTGACCCTGAGGCTATGGACTTGTACGTGGAGGACTGTCCTTCAACAGATCCCTCCCTTGAGGACTGGGCTGCTGTTGCTGCTGCTGTTGCTGCTGCTGCTGCTGCTGCTGCTGCTGGGGACGGAGTCTGTGAAAGCCTCTGGAGCTCCAGGGTCTGCCGAATGCTGTCTCTCTCTAATTCAGCTGCCTGTAAGAGGGACTTAAGAGTCTTCAATTGCTCTTGTAAAGACTGAATCTGAAGGTGATGATCATCAAAAGAACAAGCTGGCTCAACAGCTTTCTCTTTGTGATGGAGCTTCCTCTGGGCATTCTGCCCCTTTGCCTGGTCTCGCTTAATACCTTGCTTCTTGTCCACTTCTTTCCTTAAGCTTTCATTTCGGGCAATGACTTTTGCATTTTCTTGTCTAACTTTCAACAGCTCTTCTTCCAGCTGTCCCAGTTTGCTCTCTGTGAACATCAATTGCTCTGTAACATTGGAAAGCCTCCCAGCAAGGCTTTTCTTTTCACTCAAAGTAACATTAAGCTTCTCCATTAGCTCAGTAGTATCTTTTTCTATTACAGCTTTTTCCGACGTATCTGTATTTGTTTCCTCCATTTTGATATCTCTGCTGCTCTCCTCCAGTTCCCGAATCTGTGACTGAAGGCTGGCAATTTTTGCCTCAAACTCAAGGGTCTCCTTCAGTGTCCTCTCTTCTAACCGTGTCTTTGTCTCAATAAGACAAGTGTACTCCTCCTTCAGCTCATGATAATTTACCTCGAAATTCTTTTCAGCAAAAGAGAAAGTAGTCCTCTGCTTTTCAATTTCTTCACTGAGCTCAACTAGATGTTGGTGCATTTGATTGTTCTCTGCTGTGAGTGTCTCAATTTTTATAATTTTTGAGTCCAGATCTTCTTTCAGAGAATTATTAGACTGTATCAATATCTCCTTTTCCAAGTCCTGCTCTTTCCATTTCTTCTCCCAACATTGTTCTTGCTCTCTTGCCTGGTTTTCAAGTACCTCTGTCTTTTTTAGTAATGTCTGAATTTGGTTTTCCATTTGAGCTTGTTCTTCTCCCTTTCTCAGTTCTTCAAGCTCTACCTGAAGCTCTTGAAGCTGCTGGACAAGCTCGTCGGCTTTTGAGCTGTGCAAGGCAAGCTTTAAATCTTCTTTCAGTCCACTAATTTGGCGCAAAAGCTCATCTCGCTCTGTGGCAAAACTTGCACTCTCTCTTTGTAACAAATGCATCGTTTCCTCATAACCAACGCGCAGCTCATCCAACGCTTTCTCATGCTTTACAGCAGCTTCATTAAGAAGGTTTTCAGTGTTCAGGAAGCTCTCCCTTTGCAAGTCCTCCCGAAGATCGGTGAGCTCTTCCTCATGGCTGAACAGAAGCTGAGTCCTCAGTCGTTCCAGCTCTGCTTCCTGTGACTCAGCCATACGGTCAAGCACAGCATCTTTCTCCCGCTCCAGCATCTCCAACTTGATCTTGTAGTTGGTTATTTCTGAATCGTGATTTGCTTCTACCTCTTCTGCCGCTTCCTGAGAAACAGTCAGCTCCCTCTTCAGATTGTCAATGGTCTCCTGGAGGTGCAGCAGTTTGCATTGTTGGCTTTCCTGAGAGACTACACTGTGGGAGACCTGCTCCAATTTTTCTTTAGTATAACGCAGATCTTGGAAAAGATTGTCAACCTTGGCCTGCAGGTTGATCTTCTCTTCAGTGACTTGATTAAGCTCGTGTCTGGCTTCATCAAGCATTGCTTGGGATTGCTCCAATGTCTCTTGAAGCTCTCTAATCTTTGCATTGAGAGTGTTGACTTCAACAATACTAGTAGCAGAGCTTTCAGACAGTAGTTGTGCTTTAAGAAGATCAAGCTCAGAGAGATGTTGCACAGTTATTTGCTCAACTCTTGCTGCATGCTGCAAATTCAGTTCCTGCTTCATCTGGACTATTTGCTGGCCGTACATCTCATCTAGCTCTGCCCTGAGAAGTTCAAGCTTCCTTACAGTCTCTTCCTGCATCTTTTGGATGGTATCAGTCTCAGACAGGTTGCCCTGGTGATAACGCTTCTGCAGGTCCTCTACTGTGCCCATGAGCTGCATGATTTCATTGGATGACAATCGCTCTTTCTGTCTGGAGGTTGCAAGTTCACCCTTAGAGAATTCTAACTGCATTCGCTCTTTCTCCAATTCCAGTTTATAACTCTCCATTTCACTTTTACAGCTTTCTAAGTTAGACTTAGTGCTTTCCAACTCATCCATGCATCTTTCAAGCTCCAATTCCTTTGCAGCCATTCGCTGCTGGAGATCACGCTGATGTTTTTGAGAGGACTCCAGTTGATCCTCAAGCTGTGCAAGTGAGCAGTCACGTTCTGAAATGACTCGCTCTTGCTCTGCTATAATCAGGTCTTTTTCATCTGACTGGTGTATAATTTTCATATCAGTAGTCCATCCCACATGGGCAAGTTCCTTTCTGAGCAGGGTCAATGACAGTTCGTGCTCTGTGATTATTGCAGTTTGTTCAGAAATGAACTGATTTTTCTCTTTCAGTGTTTGTGCAAAAGTCTCCTCCACAATTCTTAACTCTGTCAGTGACTGCTCCTGACTCAAAATAGTTTTTTCTTGTTCTGCAATGAGTAGGTCCTTTTCATTTATCCGTTGTGTGAATGATTCCTCTGATCTTCTCTCCGACTACAAATAAAAACAATTGTTAGTGATACAGGGACAACAATGACAACATTCCTGTGTGTTCCAACAGAATGTCTTAAATATATCTGCAGGATTAAACCAAACAATGTCCTACCATCTCTATCTCGCTGAGCTTGTGCTGGAGCTGGCTGATGTGCTCCAACTGTTCACTACTCTTCTCCTGGTGCTGTTTGGCCTTGACATTCATCTCCTCCAGCTGCTGTTGGTACTGCGTGAGCTGCTGCCTAGCCTGAAGAAGATCAGCCGCTGTGCTGCTATGGCTGGTGTTTCTCAGTGTCTCGCCTGCCTGTAGCTGTGATTTATCCATAACAAATTAGTTTCTAATCGAATACATGGACAGAAAGCAGCAGGACAATACAATTAGAATATAATAAACTGTGTAGTAGGCAAGATAGGATAGACTAGGTAACATAACAGTACTGTAGACAGCTCCCACCTGCTGGAACTGAATTTGCAATTTTTGGCTTTGCTCTGTCAGTTTCAGGAATTCTTTCATGATCTCGTCTTTCTCCTCACGAGCCTGCTGAAGGTTAGCTGTGAGCTGGGTGATGATGCCATCTCGTTGCTTCAGGGCATTCTCAAAGTCTTGTAACTATAAAATCAAAATTCATAAATGCAATAGAAAGATGAAGCAGTTGTAATGGAGATGGATGGAGTGTGATGAGTGTTGATAAAGGAGTGTTGATAGTAATTTAGAGTTGCAAATCTATTTGCCGGTAGAAAAATGATTTGAGAAGAATGGCAACGTTTGAACAAAGGTTGTATTATACCTATTATATTTAAAAGTGAAGGGAGGAAGCATTTATGTGTAAAAGAAAATACAAGCCAAAATCTAATAGCTTTGGCACATTCAGAACAACATGACTGACCAGTGACGTAAACCTAAATTTAATTCTAATTAAACCACTTTAAAGTTATTTTAAACCGGTAAAATTTTATTGTATCCAGAAAAGTTAACTAAACTTCAACCTGTTTATTTTCTAAATGCACTGGCAGATGTTTTAACTAACTCAAGAGGAACAAATGCTAAAATACCAACAGTATAACCTATAAAACATTTTACATTTACCTGCTGCACTTCTTCTGATCCAAAGGCAGCCCTCATTTCTTCAAGCTCTTGATTCAACTCATCCACTGGTTGAGTCATGGCAGCTAATGCATCCTCCATGTCCTGCACCTTACTTCCCTTCGTCACCTGTTGCAAGGCCTCCACTTCCTCCTAAGCAGGGAAATAAATGCTTGTATAGCATTTACAGGGTTTGCATCAATATACCTCATACCTTCAAGAATGTTTAGCACTTAGTCACCACCCAAGAGCGAGATTAGTTAGTTACAAGGAGCCACATGAAGGAATGCATGCATGGTAAATATGTTAATGTTATCAAATAATATTACATTTTTTTTCCTTTGCTGGATCTTTGAAAAAACAGTAGATGTGTGTGCAAAGGAGTTAATGTCTGTTAGTTTTTCAAGTAGAAGATGAGTAATGTAAAACAATTAAATTAAGATAAATAAATGAAAGCTTTTAAGAAAAGAAGCTGACCTCTACCAAACTTAAGTCTGTTATTGGTGTAAAACTCATATAGCATTGTATGTATTTTACATTCCAAGTTTTACTGGATTTTCAAATAAATCATAAAGAAATAAGAGGAAAATCATTTTGCCAACAACTGATATTTTATGTCTTGAAAGATAATTAATATCATCTTCAAGTGTTAAAAATAAAAATACTGTAACATAACAACATTGCTCTAAATGTAAAATTATTCAGATATTGCTATAAACTCGTCTCTCTTAGATTCTCTCTGCCCACATTGAGAAAGTATCTTACCTAACTCAATTCACAAAATTGAAAAAAATTAGAGGTGACAGAAATTATTTCATAGCGCTGTTATTACACATTCTCTTTAAAAGGGGCTAATGTGTTCAATATTGATGATTATTTGGGGAAGAATTATTACGTGTCATTACACACAATGGAATAAAAACTATGATTTTTTTAGGTAAGATTTGAAACATGTTATGGCAGCACTGATATATCAGTGTTTCTGAACATGTCATTGTAATTCATAGTGCAGTCGACATGTCACTTTAACCATTTCTGGCTGTGTTCCGCATCTATGACATCTGTATTGATCAGCACCTCCCTGGCATCTCGTCTCCTCAGTTCAAATATCACCTCAGTGAATGTGAGGAGAGCAGCTCTTTGTCAGTTATTTGTGTAACACCCCCTGTCCTCTCTCCTCCAAGCTCTTCATGATCCTCCCCCTCCTTTACCACCATTCTTCCTCCCTTCCCACCTTTCAGAGATAATTCGCATGGCTAAAAGCACGGTTTTCAAACACCTAATAGCTATGTAGGTATAGCCGAGAAGAAAAGACAGCAAAAAAGAGGATTGGTTAGTCAGTTAGAGGAAATCTTGCAGAGGGCTGAAGTATAAGCAAATATAGAGCAGCGCCCAGTGGATTTGCTAGCGGATCCAAAAGACTGCTTGATTGGATTACTATACCCAGATAAAATCCTTTGAAGGCATCATTAGGTTCTCTGTCATCTCATCATGGCACCCATTTACCTGTTAATTCACAATGCTGTCAGTCAAACATTAAGGTTTGGGAATTATGACAGAAAGACCACTACAAATTTCAGAGGTCATCACAGGGTAGCTTTGCATTGCTAAAGTCTGGTGATTTGTTTTGATATATTTTCTTCACAAATGCTCTTAAATGTTGGTTTTAGTATGGGATAAAATAACCTCATTAAAATCATCCTCTTGCTCCTTCATCATTAAGGTTAGATTTCAAACAGTCTTGCTTACATAAGAACAGATGTTCTCAATGTTTTAACATGTAGAATCAAATAACATTAAGCAATATAACAGTGGAAAATCAGCAAGAACAGCTGTAAGAATTTTTTTTTAAAAAAAGACACTTTAAGTAATGTCATTGCAACAACAATACCAATAGCAATAATAATAATGATGCAAATAAATAAATAAATAAATACTTTTCATTTACTGTATTTATATTGAGAGGCTATATATCCTGAAAATTACTGGCTAGGTTTCCAGTTGACTTTGAGTGATTTACCCACCAATGACACACTTTCCATTCCGTGTCTAGTCTGATTCAGCAGACGTATGCTGGCTGTCTACAGGGATCTGCTCTTCTTTCCAGTCTCTAGCACCATTTTTAATTAAAATTAACAAGAGTATGCAGGCAACCTGGCTAATAAGCTACATGAAAATGATAGAAAAACCTTCACAAAAAGTGGAATTGCAGGGCAGTTGATTATCCATTAGCAGATTTTTTTTCTATTAAAAATGTCATTCAATTAATGATCCTATCTGAGTCTCCAAAACACATATGACATAATGTAATAAAGTGATGATATACATGTTGAGAAAGGTGATCTCACCTCTGAGGAACAATCTTCAGCAGTAGTGGATATTTCACTCTCAGGCTGCAATAGAGGAGATTAAAATAGTTTCATCGAGATTGTAAGTGATTTCAATCATAACTTAAGACAAATTAAAACAAACAATGAGACAGCTACAACATCATATTAATCAAAAATGAAGTCCACAGAATGTTAGACAGATATGTAAAGAGTTAAATGAGTGTAGCTGCAGTGAAATCTGAGTCTTTTAATGTGAAATGAAAAGGCTGCCATCATTACAAAGACATGAACCATTACAGATCCAGACCTCCTCCAGTGTTTAATCCAATGATTCACATAACAAGTTTGGAAAAGCGGCTGCCTTATCTGCCATTTCAGCAGGCACTCAGCATTCATGTATGGGCCTAACCTACTTCTGCTACACAGCTCCTTTCTCACTCCCACGGAGTAATGGAGGTCATTACTGAAGTCTATTTTCAGGTTAATTCCTGGATCATAAATTGAAACTGCATGGGGCCCAGAATGAGAGAGAAATAACAGGTTTTGGTTTGACTGAATGTAGAACTTGAAAATCATCTCCAACTGTTCACGGCAACTTGAACAAAGACAAAAACATGCCATGTCACAGAAAACGTTTGAATGTTTTATTGAAACCTCACTGATAAGGGAGCTTGGAAGTTTACCTGCGACTGCTGTGGCGTCAATAAATCTACATACTTGTATCTGGAATTTGAAATGTCGTTCAGATGCCTTTGAAAGACTTGAGAATACGAAAACTTGTTTCCACAGCAACCCCTTCCTATTCAGAGAGAGCGTCATCAATACAACAACTCTAAAGACAGCCAAAGCCCCTTGACCTGTTGGTCTGGGAAAAGAACAAACAAAAAAAAGAAATATCCTGAACAACACAGAGGATACCTGTTACATCATTTATCTACATGGATAATTGACACCAACAGTGCTGTATGCCTCAGTCTCTTCACATTCACCAGTTTGATTTGTTCGTGACATATAACAGCTCCCATCCATGCAGCAGGGAAACAGAACATGACACACAGTCTTTTGTAAACAGACAGGGTGTAGGTCACTCCCAAGGTAAGAAACAAAATAATAATAAAAAATGCTGTGCAACAAAACATTCATACATTCAATGAAACTTCATGTCTGCTAAAGACCAGCTCAAGGACACAGGAGTTGGTTACATAGACTGAAGCATCTCAACCTTTTTAAAAGGCAATTGTCTGTTTCCATGGTAACCAATTTTGTGGGTATGTGCCGCATCAAATGTACAGTGGGTTCAGGGAAAGAGTGGCTGCACACACACACACACACACACACACAAAAAAGAGACAGACAAGGCTTGAATGACAAAAGGAGAAATGAATAAGAACTCTCAGTTCTCTGCATATTTTAAACTGTTTCAGATTCAGTGACTCTCAGCAGAATAATGCAAGTGAGTGAATATTGAATCGTTATTGAGGCTAGTGAATGTTTAGTCTCTTAGAAAATAGCAGCACATTGCAGGTTTAAGGTTCGTGTATGTTTGCAAAGCTTACAGAACAATAAATAATTTTTTACATGTTTTTAATGGGAGAAAAAAACAAGCCAGTATGTATAGTTTGAGGGATATGCTTCGGCCTTGTCCCTTATATACAGAGATTTCTTCAGATTCTCTCAGTCTTTTAATGATACTGTTACCGTAGAGACGATGAAATCCCCAAATTCTTTGCAATTTTACGTTGAGAAACATTATAATCAAATTGTTGCACTATTTGCCAGTGCAGTCTTTCACAGCGGCGTGAACCCCTCCTCATCTTTACTTCAGAAAGACTCAGCCTCTCTGGATGCTCTTTTTATACCCAATCATGTTGTTGGTTAACCTCATTCATTTGGAGATGTTCCACCAGCTGTTTTCTTTTAGCATTTCACAACTTTCCGGTCTTTTTTTTTGGCCACTGTCCCAACTTTTTTGAAACGTGTTGCTGGCATCAGGTTCAAAATGGGAATATCATTTTCAAAAAACAATGAAATTTCTCATTTTCCACATTTGATATGTTGTCTTTGTGCTATTTTCAATTAAATATGAGGTTTCAATGTTTTGCAAATCATCACAATCTCTTTCCATTTCCATTTCACACAGCGTCCCGACTTTTTTGGAAACACGGTTGTAGTATAAAAAGTCAAAGCTACATTTTCCTTCTGCAAGAAGGGTCTCAGTAATTTCACATCCAGTGTATGCATTTTATACTTTAGTATGTGCATTTTGGTCAATCTGTGAAAGTCTGTCATTTTTTGAGAAAGTTCCAGTTAAAAACTGTCGTAATTATGTTACAATCATAAGGAAATGGACTTGATTAAAGAAAGTATTCATTTACTGTTTGAAAGATTGTTCTTCATCTATGTTGAGGTGTATGTTTGCTTATAGCCAGATTAAGTTCATCCATTTTATTTTGCTGAGGTGTAAAGGTCTTAGTACTTAATGATTTTTATTAAGTACAGTTTGGTTACACAGTGTGACTCAATAATAATAATCTCCATGCTGCTTGTGTCTCTGAATGCCACCGTGGACATTTCTCCCCACTCGACTGGTTCCTGTACACTATTGCCTTTTAAATTATGTAGACCAGTGCAAGCTTTCCAGGCTATCATATCAGAGAGGCTGCTTATAGAAAGTGAAAACATTTCCATGTGTGCAGTGAAAGTCACTGCAGCAAACATTGTGGGAAACTGAAGCAGCAAAACTAAAAGCTGGCATTATAAACTTGACAGAAAAGAGGAAAGCAGAATAAAACGTTTAGCCTCTGAAATAAATTATTTTAGACAGCTCTGATGGAGCTGAGGATTTCTCTGAAGGATGGCTGATTCACTCCAAAGAATTTCACTGTATTAATTCAGATTGTGCGTGTAATCATATCGATGTGTGTTGGGAGATTTAAGTCATCTATGAAGTTAAGTTGATGCATGCATATATGTGCACATCATCTCTCTAAATGGGGAGAAGCTTTACCCTTTTTTTCACTCACCTGCAACCAGTCTATTCAGAATGCACAGATATAACTGCAATCCCACCATGAAAGCTCGAAATATTCACAGGTAATTCTCACTGAAGCTTTGAAGGCGTAAGAATTGCATTTGAGGAAACGCATTTCATAGGGCCCTACATTACTGCCGTCTACTCCCAAGTGAGACGGGTTGTCATGACAGCTACATTGGGCCCATTAAGGTCCAGGATACAATAGAAACATAACTCTGGAGAGGCGATGAATACAAGTCTTCTACGCTTTTAAGTACATATCAAAAAGTTACAAGACTTTCTGGGTGTCAAGGGGCAGACTGACGTTACATGAATAAAATTGGACAGCAACAGGAGCCTTGTCAGCATGGCACAGCAGCGCTCATAGGACTGAGTCTGTGAGTGATGCCTGGGCGTACTGAACTCCCATGCAGACGATGCAGAGAGGATGAGGGTATCTCCCCACCCATATGTGGCTGGGCAAGGGCAGGCCTCGGTGTTCTCAACTTTGCCCCCATCAGTGTTCCATCAGAGCAAGGGGTCTTTTGACATAACGGGATAAAAGAATTTTGTAACAGGCACGATGTGGCCAGCTCAGTAGAGCCACTTGGGTACGACTACTGGGTCCTACTACTGCTAGGCTGCTGCCATAGGTCGCTAACATATGCTGCTACGCAAACTGAGGCACAGAGGCCAGCAACGTGGATGAAAGATGGCCTTACCAAAAATGAGACAAGTCAACAGTAAAACTGAGTCTTCCAAGATGACTGGACAGAAACGTACACATTTATTCTTCCTGCCAACGAGCTCTTCCAAGGCCAGTGGGCCTAATTTACATGGAGTAAAAAAAACAACTTACAACTGAAATGCAGCTTGTAAATGAAAATAGAACATTTACTCTACAGACATATAGGATTTATGCAAAATTGCAGGTATCAATAATAATATTTTTAAGGCCACTGAATCACTAAAGGAAAGCAGGCTATTGTGTACAAGTCAGTCACAACAATAACAAAGACCAACAAATGGAGCTTGCAAATTAATTGCATGTTAAAAAACCATCACGTTCACTTCGTCCAGTTTAAGGGAGAATTTCAAAGGAGTGACAACACTGCCAGCCGCACTGAATGCTTGCTTCCATGGAGTGCTCCTTCTCGTCATATCAATCAATCAATATTTGCTTCATCAATTTATTTATTAAATTTAGAGCTGAACCTATCTGTGAATTAATCAATTAGTTGATTATCAGAACTAATTGGCGACTATTTTGATAATCAATTAATTGTTTTCAGTAATTTCTTGAGCTACAATACCATTAATTCACTGTTTTCTGCAACTTGACTGATTATTTTCAGGATTTGTTTTTGGCTACTTTAATAGTAAACTGAATATCTCTGGGTTTTGAACTATTAAATAGTCAAAACAGGCAATTTGAATTTGAGTTCGATGTTAACTGGGCTTAGTAACATTGTTTTTAGGCATTTGTCAGTATTTTCTAAGCCATTGAGTGATTAATAATTTAAATAATCTGCAAATCGAATGATAGTGAAAATAGTTACCACAGCCCTACATAGTTGTCAAATATCATTTCTCTGTGACCTTAGATTTAGTGTAACAGATGTTTAATTTGCAGCTTGTTCAGCATCACCAGGTTCTTATGTATTAAAAGGAATGAATAAACTGGTGTTCTGTATGTGGGGATGCTGCAGTAATCACGACTGATAGTAATATTCTGTTATGAACAGGTTTGGGTTTCTACCTCTATGGTGTAGGTCTGGTCATGCTTGACAGTCTCTCCACTCCGCAGTGTCCTGGTGAAGGTAAACTCTTTGGTGGATGGGTCTTTATTTCCTTCTTGTGATCCATCTCGTCCTCCTCCGCCTGAGTCCTCCTCTCCTCCAACAGACTGATCCGGCTCGACCTCCACCCTCCCCACCGAATCCCCCTCCGAGTCCTCCGCTGACCTCTTTTTCTTCTTTTTCTTCTGTTTCTTCTGAGAGTCGACGTGAGCTTTTCTTTGGCGGTACTCAGCCAACTGAACAGGGAAGAGGGGAGAAAGGCAATGTTAAGATGACAATTACACTTTCTGCTCCAATGGTGGTCCTTGGAAGTTTAAAAACCACATTAGCTTGTACAAAAAAATGCTGTTATTCTGGTCTACGTTTGCACTTGCAGCTCCCACACAGATCCTTGTTTATCAGATAAAAAGGCTCAGACTTAAGAGGAAGAGCAACATTCTTTAGCTCAATTTACAACATGAGCTGAGTTTCTATTTCAAACAAAGACAAAAAAAACAAAACACATGAACCTACTCTGATTCTGCACAGTTTGGTGATGCACAAGCGAAGCATTGTGTGTCCCAAAAGAGTGTTTCCCTGCTCAAAGTGAGTCCTGCCTCCCTGTGTCCATATGACCTGACACATGCTTCATGGTGTCCCAGGCACTAATCCTGACTAAAGGGATTAGGTTTTTTAACTAAGTCAACGATCTGTTCAAACAGCCTGAGTCATCCTCACCATTTTTAAGAAAGTTCCTCTTTGCTTTATTCAGCATGAAATATTTGTGTTATCTCTGGAGAAGGAAGAACTTTCTGTGGGTACAAGAGTAAGTCTCCACAGGAGGTGTTGCATCTTTGGGACTGAACATCATGCAAGTCTTCCCTGAACTTCACGACAGCATCGTGCCGTCTTGACCACTTTCATAAATTTCTCTCTGAAGAAAAAAAAAAAAAGTTCAAAGTTTTCTCTCTTTAGAATAAATTCTTTGAAATCGGGGTTGTGAAAATCAATAAATAGAAATAAAGAAAAAATAAATAATTGATGCATTTCAATATGAATTCATTTTTCAGATGATTGCTTCACTGAATCCATTGTCAGATAAGAGTCAAAACCACTCAGTTATATCCTCTGCCAACCAGTAAGGTTGCACTTTACATCCATGTCTGTTCAGACTCGTGTACAGTATTATATGAAGTGAAGACATTCAAGGAATTTAATAATACAATTAAGTTTATCTTTAGACAAAATGGAAGTTATCACTATGTTGACTTGGGAATATTTTCCAATGAGAAGTAAGCTGTCTTCACTTAGAGACAATTTTTAAGAGGACTAAATGAGAGTTTTAACACATGGTGCAATGACAATCACCTGAAGCTCCATAACAGTGAAACCAATAAGCTTGTGGTGGACTACAAATTTTTTTAGATGTGGATTTTTGCTGCAATGCAGCTACAAATGCTAGAATATCACCAGATTTCAAGATTAATGTCACCAGTTCAGTATCCGACCAAATGTGAACTATATGGTCACAATCTCCTCTTCTGTTCCTGAGTTATGGTGTTGACTAATGGCAAGAAAAGTGTTTTTAAAGAACAATATGATGTCACAGTGACCTTTCCCTTTGACCAACCAAAAACTAATCAGTTTACTCTTGAGTCCAACAGGATGTTTGTGCCAGATGTGATGAAATTCTGCCCAGGCATTCCTGAGATATCACACTGATGAGAAACGGACGGACAGACAGTTTTCAGTAGGAGCAGAAATACAACCTGAAAACATAAACCACCTGGCTACGGCTGTCACCAGTGAGGAGGCAGAAAGGAAACAAAAGTCAAAAACTTCATACCGAATTTGTGTTTTATGCTGTCGACTTTTCAAATGAATATTCTTTGCTACTTCAGACGCCACTTTGTAAGAATAAACCATTTCAGCTGACACTAAAACAGACGAAAGCAGCAAATCCTTACATTTGAGAAGGTGGAACTAATTAATTTCTGGTCTTTGAGCTTAAACATGACGACTCAAATAATTAATTACACATCACAGCAATTCATTTTCTGTCTTCTGACAAACAATGTAACCAACTAATCCAGCATTGCATTTTTTTTTTTAGCCCTAATCATCAAAACAAAATCAAAATTAGTTTTTCATCCATGTGTTAATAATTTTCAGCGTTTGTATAATGTTTTGACACAGGTTTTTTTTTCTTCATAAAAGAAATGCATAAAACTATATAACACAATCAACATTTCACCTGATTCTGAGGTGTAGTACACATACCAAACAGATCCAATTCTCATTCCGAACACTTACAAACCCATTTCTACCATCAACACAAAACCAGGAGTATTTTACATAAATCAGTCATTGTCATGCCAAGCCAATCAGATGCTAAATAGACCGGGTCATGGGTGGGTAGCAAAAAAACAAACAAAACAACAAAACAGACAAACATACAAACAAAAACATCTTGGCTCTATACCATCTTCTGGATAAGCCTAAAAATCTATTCACCTGTTCACGTCCCCAGGGCCCACCTTTCCACCAAATGTAATTGAAATCTGTTCAAAACCTTTTGACTTATCCTGCTGACAAATACACACACAAACAAATGGGACCAATCACATAAGATCCTCCATTATGATACGTGAATTATATATAATTAATATTATTAAAATGTAAAATATAATATAATGAAATTATATTAAATCATTACTACATTACAATTACAATGTTAACTTTTATATCATATATTGCTTATCACCACATTAAACCAACATTAAACCAATGTCTCTCTGCCACACACACACACACACACACACACACACACACACACACACACACACACACACACACACACACACACACACTCTTATCACATCATCAGGAATGGTCGTTGATCATTGTAACTGCTTTTAGTGCATTGTTTGTCAATTTGTCCTTGATGCCTCTAATAATAATACAAAGTTTAAAAAAATAATCATCATCATGGAAATGATGATACTAATTGCACCACCTGCACAGTTGGTACCACTGGTATTTATTATGTATGAGCATACCGGTGACAGCAAATGGACAAAGGAGTCAGCTGAGTGGCGCAGGGAGCAGGGCTACAGGTGTCACATCACAGCTGTTGCATGGATTGCGATGGACACAGACAGACTGTTTCCAAGGATACCGTGCTAATGCCTGCTCACCTGACCTGGAAATGCCCATGCACCCCATGACGGAGCTCATAACTCTAAATGCACATTTACATATGTTTTGGCACTGCTGTTTGGCGATTAGACCACGAGTAGCATTATGTCGCATTGATTCTATGAGTGGGTCCATGACCAAAAGACGTCAGAAAGAAATCAAAACCTGATATTAGACACGCTAGATCCAGGATGTTGGAGCAGGAACATCAGGATAAAAGTAACCACATTCTGACAGCTCTGGTTTGGTGATGTTATACAAAAGGATAGAGGCTGGCATGACCGAGCTGAGAGTGGGCGTTATGGTCACAGTCTCTAACTACAAAACACAGCGAAAAACCTTAAAGGGCCTCTGATCTGTGACTATGCACAACCACACACCCCCCAACCCTCTTCAAAATATATCGTGTTTTGTTTTTAAAAAAATACTGAAGCACATAGACTAATACGAAAGAATGCTGCTCTTACAGGACGGTGACTGACAGAGAGGCTCTTTAAACGTATACAACAAGGCTATTCTCTACTTCTGACTCAGAAGCAGAATAACACACTAGCAGTAGAGTGGAATATGCAGTGTACTTGCCAGCAGAGATCACCCTGAGGTTTGGGAAAAGTCTTGGAAACCCTCGTCTTTCATTGAGCTGCTTATCATAGTCGGCCGCCCTATTTGGCTGGGCAGAGCCGAGCCTTGGCTGAACATATGGAGTACTGGAGCCCGAGTGGCCAGTATCACCGTCTGGGAAAGCAGAGACTACGTAGGTGTATCACCATCTGCTATTTGAAAACATTTATACATACAGGCATATTTATTTATGTATGCAGGCTTTCTTTGACTAAGCTGACTAAAAGCATCAACAACATCAACAGTGATTTCCAACAAATTACAATTACAACCTGGTGTTACTGGAAAAGATGGAGCAACAAAAAGGGGAAAAAAACTATTTTCAATGGTGGTTTGGATTTATTTATGTTTCAGTCTTTTTTGTATGTAATCTCTCGTGTCAGATGATATAGATGATAGAGGTGGCTGTTCCTTTATTAAGCAGGATTGATACATGTAAATATTGATTTATTTTTAAATAATATTTTCTATTCAGAGTGTTGAAACATTTGAATTTGTCAGGCATTTCCTTTGATGATTTTGGAGAAAAACGTACATTACCTTCTCATATTTCCATCCATGAACAATCTCAATTGATTTTCCAGAAAATATATATATAAATAAAGGAAAAAATCATTATCACACTTATAAATCATATTGAACATATTGTCCACTCACGTCACCTCTGTAATTTGTCATCACGGCAATGCTTGCGCACTGAAATCCAAAATCAAGACAATAGAAACTAAAATAATGTTTTATCAGAAACGGAATACACAACAGCCGTGTGCGATCGTGCTGATCATGCACAGTTCAACGTCAATTTGTGAAATGGGGTGGCTGTGGCTTCAGTGATAGGTGAGGTCATCCACTTATCAGATGGTCGGTGGTTTGATCCCCAGTTCCCCCTGGTCTACATGTCAAAGAATCCTTGAGCAAGATACTGAACCCCAATTTGCTCCCCGGGCACCGAAAGGGCAGCCCACTGCTTTTTCAGGGATGGGTCAAATGCAGAGAGAGAATTTCCCCACAGGGACAATAAAGTATAGCTTATCTTATCTTATGATGTATGATAAATGATAAATGATCTTCTCAGAGCATATATTTTATGCCTCAGGAAAAAGCGCACTGAATGGACGCATCTATTTAATACATTTCACAAAATGAAAAAGCAGTTTAGTACAGGTGATGCTTAATACACGGTTTAAATGCAGTGGAACCTGTTAGAGGAAGGTTATAGACTCCATTGTCTGTCTCAATGATGCTGACAGCAACATTGTGTTCCTAACAAAGACCACAAATCCTGTGTTTTAAACACACATTCAAATCAGCAGTCGACAATAGCTAAGTTGTCCTACATGGTTTATGATTAGTGCAGTGGGCGGAGCTGCGACTGCAGATTGTTCAAGCGGCTGCAAACACAGAACTGGCTGTAATTTATATGCATCTCACAGACAATGAAATAAAAGTGGCCTGGAAGGAGAGAACGACTCCTGCCTCTTCGCACCGCTCAGACTGTTTTGAGAGGGGAGTGGAGAGTCGTTTCAGTGGCTTATTCTGATTCTCAGCTTGTGCATAACAGCCAATACACAGTGAAATGTGGTTCAGTTTAATATGCGAACAGTCAAATCACCCTTGTTTCTCTCTCAAGTAATACTCACAGGAAATCCAAGACATGATCACAGTCAAGTATCCTTAAACTCTCAACTACATGATATGTG
This sequence comes from Chaunax sp. Z400, assembly GCA_037577475.1. Taxonomy (NCBI): domain Eukaryota; kingdom Metazoa; phylum Chordata; class Actinopteri; order Lophiiformes; family Chaunacidae; genus Chaunax; species Chaunax sp. Z400. The sequence continues at coordinate 11,677,662 of CM075200.1, forward strand.
TGGCTCTAAAGTGAGGCTCTCATCTAAAATGCATTACAACAGGCCCCGCAAGAAGAAGAACAGGCAGACTCTGAAACCTCCTTGTTGGTAAAACATGTCTCTTTATGTAAAACAGCTTAGCATGGGCCATAAATATTCTTTCTATCATAACTCATTCAATTCCAGGCTCCGTAACTTCAACTACATGCTGGGCTTTGGCCAGCTGGCGTGCATGATGGCATGTGGGTGCACCATCCTGGGTCCTATGAGATGATTGTATATCCTCACCCTGTTCACATCAGCTTCAAATTACATTTATGCTTTCTCGATTCTCACACCCATCTGCCAGATGTCCACAGTTAATGCTGTTGTTTCAAGTGAAATTTTAAAAAAATAAATAGAGATGTGGAGAGGGCTAAAAGCTTCTGGACGTGTACAGAAAGTTAGGTTCAGTCATCATGCAGATTGTAGCTAATTAAAACTGGACAGCTGTTGGACGATCACAATCAATTACTCTTCTGGTAATCTCTTTACAAGCAGTATAGACATTAGAAGGGCTTCAAAGGTATTCTGTGTTGTATATTCAAACACATAGTGGTGATGAAGACTGTATCATTTAAAAAAAATCCACCATCGTTTATTATTAAGCCAATCAATACACTGAATGAGCCATGGAGGCCAATGCTTCTTCATCACATAGAGCTGTGCAGGGCACATCCATGATTAGTCACCTAGGGGATTAACCATTCAGGGCTGAACTAAGGAGATAAACCTGAAAGTGACATTGACCTTTAGGATGTCTGAACATGAAAACATATTTTGCTTACTATAGTTGCACTACTGAAAGTGGCTGTGTTACACGTAGTTTGGCAAATGGTCTTTCCAATTTGGAGTGAATATATCAAACTCATCTGTCATAATGGCAGATGGTAAACTTACTTACTTTTAATCAGTGACCAGCAGGCATACCAGAGAACCACAGAAATAGACAAGCACCCCAACCACCATGAAAGATGTGTTGATCCCTTGGGCCACATTAAAAACACTCCTCCCTGTGCGTCAGTGAGACCAATTCTTAAAATTCTGGAACAGCAAACGGGTTCCATTAAAGATCAGTGTTTTTCAGATAGACAGAGAGGGACTGATTTGGAAACCAAAAGATCTTAAAAAGCTCAAAGGAAAATCAATAGAAAAAAAATAACAGAGAAGAGAGAATAATAAAGAAACAGAGAAGAACGAGTAGAAGAAGTCCAAATCTCATCCGACTAACGTACGGATAAAACTGCAAATCCACTGGACTACACAATTTAAAGTTTCTTCCTGTCAGTGGCTGTGTAATGTGACTTTACAGAGGCCTTGTTGAAGCATCTGCAGAGTCTGCCCTGAGACAATGTGGACCTGAAAAGGCAAAAATAAAATAAAAAATAAATTAACGAGTAGAGACAGACTGATGAAGATTGTAAAAGGTGCCTTATCAAGGTCTGTCAGTTTCTTTGACCTAAAGAAAAATCAATAAAATCTTTACGCCAATTAATGTCTTCATCTATTATGTAACTGGAGAATTTGCACGAGTGACTCCATGATGGTAACGCACATATCACATAGTGAAAAGTGAGAGCAACAATACATCGGCAGCTAATGGCTTAAAATTAGCCTGGCAACAGCAGCACACAATGTTAGGCTTTGCTTATTGACTGGTATGACTCAATAGGTACTTGCTTGGGGTATTTCAATCAAGCAAGACAATAGATGAGAGACAGTTCTCGCTTCACTCAGACATCAACATGAACTCTGACTGAAGAAGCATTGCCCAGTGATCGTCACTTCTTGGCCTCTTCAAACTGTAAAATGGCAGCAGCTCTCCAGACAATGTCATACTTCTTTTGAACTATCACCAAAACAAATTTATGATTACATATTGAGGTAAAAGGTAGACCACAAAGATATGGACTCAGTTCTTTTCTTTTAACTCAATCAACTAGTTGAAAGAAAATGTCTTATGATTTAGAGGTTTTGAGTGGCAGCATGCTGTCATCATCTAAACACACCCCATACTTTGCTGATTGCCTCTGACATATAGCAGCTTGAACTCAATCTGAGTTTACAAGATTCAGTCGGAATCTGTGAGGCTATAATAATGCCCTGGATATCCCTGCTAACCATTATCAATGTGCTATTCACTGAAGTATCTTGTAAAGTTTCTCCCCTGAGGTCATGGTGGCATGTGTTAAAAAAAAAAACAGCATTCAAATCCTGCTCCAGTACAGAGGGGTCTTTTATACACCAAAACGCCAATGCCAAAACCACAGAGATGGTCTTTCTCATCGTCTCTCCCACCGTGCTAACCTAAAAGCCAGAGCACTACATGTAGCATGCAACCTGCAGAGACCAACGGGCATGCCAAACACAGTGCATTAGTTGTCTCTCTGCAGAGTCCAAATGGAAAGTGTTTGGAGTCTAACAAACTCTTCCTGCCTAAAATTCTAGTTATCAAAACTGGAGGTTAGCAAAACACACTGTGGTCTGGCAACCGTCAATTGATAGTATATTATGTTGTTGAGATGTCCTTGCAGGCATGTTTTAAACAGAATTCATACCCAAGATGTTTGAGTATACAGCATATGTAAATATCAATGACAGAATTGTTGCAAGGTTATATAATACCCAACCAGTCAGCGCTACAGTATAAAAAATAAGTGAGCAGAGCTCAGACAGAGCAGTGTACCAATTATTCTATTGCCTTTTATCACATTAAATAAGGTTAATGTCTGTGACAAAATTAAGAATAATAACATCCATCAATTACAAGGATAAATTAGGTCCTTTTTTGTAGCAACGTCGTTTTACATCAGTTACTGGATGGGTGGGGGTTGTCCTGACCTACATGATGATGCTGCTGGTTGATGAGCCAATGCAGGTCACTTTTAGCATGTGGGGCAATGTTTGCTATAGCTAGTGGGAATATGTCCTGTAAATCCTGTTTCACCAGCCTGTCAGCCTCACCTCAGGTGGCGTTTCATTTATAAGTTTCGATGAAGATGTGGCAGCTTAAAAATGTAATATGCATTGGGTGCACACTCCTACAGCTCAGTTTCAGAATGATAATATGAGACAGTGAAGTACTGTTAGATATGCGGCATGACAAAGGAGTCTGGGGTTAGCAGTGGCTATGTTAGCACCGGTGCAAGCCAACCCCCGGCTGTCATTGCAGGGCGCATGTTTGCTGGGACTGACAGCTGAGAGGGGGATACGAAGGGGAGGAGGGGGGCACCTAAAAACAGCTGACAGACCCAGTCATGAGAAAACGAGTTGTCAACAACATTAAGTCATTACTTTACACTAATTATAGCAGTGTCAGAGAGTATAGCTAACACCAAAAACTGTGAATCCTACCTTTGCTTTGCCGGCCTCCAGCTTCTTTTGCCTCTCCTCGTCTTCCATCACCGCGGTCCCTGTGGCTAAAACAAGAGGGAAACTGCTTCATGCGAAATATCAATGAGTAAAATCTGAAAACTAACGGTGAATGCCTCGCATATGGCTTCCAGCTGGCTGCCACACACTTCCCTAGCATCTACTAACTGCTGTCTCCTTGTGGATAGTCCGCCGCCATGTTTTCCACGTAAACATGAGACCCAACTATGATGACGTCGTTTAGGTGCCTTCAAACCACGCCCCTCGCAGTCCTCTAGTGTTGCCTTCAAGTGCTATCCGAAATTGCGAATGCTCTATTTCCAATCGTTCACCACCCATAAGCTTTGATCAGTGATATGATTATGTGAGCAGCAATACCAAGGAACATAAGTCCTCTATTACAAGTTTAACCCCTGCATTCAAATCACTAAAGCAAAATACATATGTATCATAAAAAACAAAAAAGTTTCAAAGTATGAAAAATAAAAGTATTCATTGTGCAAAACGGTCATGCAGAGTGGGATATTTTTAATCATATATATTTTTGGACTAAAGAACTATTAATTCATCAACAATAGTGCAAGCTATATATTTTAACTTATCCAGGGAAGTAATTTTAACTACTATTTATACTGTCGGATAGTTTAAACTATGAATCTAATCTAAACTTGAATGTGAAATCGCAATTCAAGATGTGACTTTATACCTGGCAAATAAATGTGGTGTATAAAGAGTATGATATTCCTCATTGGAGTAGAAGTATAAAGAGGCATCAAATGGAGAGACATATATCTCAAAATGATATGACATACCTCAATGAATAATATATGATATATAAACCACATGGGTCCGTTATTTTGGTGGATTTATTTTGCATTTTGAATGAAAATGAGGAGGCAATACAGACATGGTAGAATTCTTTTATTGGACTACATACAGCCAACATTGTTAATGGTTTTCATAATCTTATGAATTTCACAACATTATATGTTATCTCTATCCTACTTAAAACATTTCTTTAATTTCTATGGTAACAGGAGGAAAGATCACTAGTGCTCTCCCAAATGTGATGAATTTTTTAAGAGCAAATTCTTTTTTTCCTTTCTTTTTTTAAAATAGAGGCTTCAGCACTCACTTCATATTTTACAGCATGGTTGCGCTATTCTGAGCACATGTCAGACAACAGCAGTATACTGTTCTTTGAAAGGAACCATAAGAGCTTGCTTAGTTGAATGGGACAGCAGGTAACATAAAAGATCAGTTTGATATCAGTTTCTCGGACAGATGGATGTGATTAATGACAAGATGGGCAATTTTTAACTACAGCCTCAATTTGAAATTGATCTTTGGTCCACAAATAATTTTCATATACATAATCGGAACAAATCACTGTCCTTTCTTGAAATCTGAAGGCCCCTTTATCTATTCTGCAGTCATTTTCAGGGTACAGTTTACAGAATACAGCATTTATAACCTATCCCGACACACTGATTTGTCATTTCAGGTCACTTCATTCATTCATTTATTGTTCTGCATGAATCGCTGAACAAATTGGAGATGTCACAGATTCAGATGTTTGGAAGAAGTCATAACCACAAGTCATTACAAAATTTGATAAATTGTTGGCCTCCTTTGTTTGATTCCTGTGTCTTTGTTTGTATTAGTTATTTTGTGTAAAGCACAACACTATACAAATGAAATATTATTATATTAATTAATGTTATTATTGGTTCCAAATTCCCCTAGCGTAAACCCACCCTGTACAAGAGACATTTTTAACCACCAAAGAAAGTTTTGACATTTTCTTTGCTCATTTAAATGTATTTCATATATATTTTCTGTACATTTCTCATTTGATGTTTTGTTTTGTTTTTTGCTCTAGAAAGAGGATTGAAAGATCATGAGTCTAAAAAAATATTAAGCTTGTGTTATGTGTATTTGTGGAAGTTAAACTCAACCTAAGGCTGTTGAAACCTCGAGATTCACAAACAAGACAATTCTTGTTCTAAATTTAAGCTTTAGCCCAAGTGGAACTTAACAAAAGCTGTAAAAGTATCTTTAAATGGAAGTACTTGTAGGCCACTGCCTCATATTTCAATATGATTTATAAAAAAAAATGAGTCTGTCATTGAAAACATTCTGATCACATTTGTTACCAAAGTTTTGCCTACTCGTGAAAAACACTTTAAACATACCAGCTGCAGCAGGAGAGGACGCTCTGTGCCTTCGGCTGACAGGAGCTGAACAGCTTATAGTCTGGCAAATTTTGAATTCCACCCATCTTCTTTTTGACATTCTGATCAAGTTGGTCCAACAGCCGCTGTTTGTGCAACAGCGTCTGCAGGAACCACTGAGTTTGAAAGTTTCTCCAGTTTCTAAATTATTGATTAATTTAAGGAGTACTGTGTCAGCAGTCACCCAAGCAACTTTGCCAAGTCATCCACAACAAATGGATCAGGACAGAACTAAATGGATTCAAATAAGCAAAAATGAATGGAAAGCTATGGAAAAGGTAACATATTTATGTGAGGTTTTTGAAACAAGGATTTATACAACTGCTGTTTTAGACTGGATGGTTTAAGATGGCTGTACCTGATCAACTGGTGACTGAGTGTCTCTCCTCCTTCTCAGTCCTAGACAGATAGACAAGACTTTCTTAATGCCCCAGAGAGAAGATTTCAGTGCTACAGCAGACAAGGGACCCTATGAAAATAATCTAAATAAGAAGTAAAAACCATATGAAACAAATAAAAACAATATAAAACAATTCAATATATTTGATAAATATCTGCATAATATATAGTATACTCATGCTTGCATAAAAAGCATCTTTGTAACAGATAACAACTAAATAAAAGGAAGTATACGGGATGCTAACTGATGCTACCAAATGCGTGGCATGACTTTGGTGAATAAAAACAAACCACGTGCATTGGACTGTGTTACAGCTTAAGCTAAGTTTACAAGATAAACTGGCAGCTAAGTGTATGATATGGCCTTGGAGGCATGGAGCCATTATAAGGTGCAAAAGATGTAACGTATGAATAGTCACATAGGAGAAAATTTACTATCTCTAAATGCTGTGTGAGAATATTCAAATGCAATGGTCTTTCTTGTTGTCTCTCCCTCCTGCCATCATTTGTCTTGATCTAAAAATGATTGAAACTGGCAGAAACATACCACATTATTATGCAAATTCAGACAAAAGTGCTTTGGACAAGTGTGAGAAAAGAGGAAGACTGTGTGGTAAGAATAAATAAACTGTGTCCTGTTGATGACGGATGCAAAATACATTTGTGACCACACAAGGGAGGAAGCTGTTTTCTCTACACCATACTCACTTCAGTCTTAGAGAAGAGGGGGTGAAGGATCTAATGAAAATGTCACAGTGCTGTATTAAAATATTAATGACTGAGGGGACTCATCAGTAAAGAGTTGAAAGCTGTGAGCCACACCACCTGGCAAATGCTCTCCTGCAGGATGAGCATACAAGAATATCAGCTCTGTGTCTGACATGAGTCAAGTAGCCTGTAACTCAAATTCTAATATATTTTACAAATCAGCACTTTTATGATTATACTGAAAATTTAAGCTTGTAAGGTGACATAAAACAGAATGGACTGAAAAATCCTGTTGCACTTTGAGGGCATTATAAGTGATGAAATGCTTTACAGAATATGTTATGTGCAAAATTGCAATGCAGTTATTTGGTTTATTTCAACTGAGGACACAGAGTTAATGCCCTATATTGTTTCTGTGCACTTTGAAGGGTTTAGCAGCCCAAGAGGAGTTTGACTTCTACACACAAATAATAAATGGTGCATTTTTATGTTTGATTGGAATATCTTTTAGATGTTATTTTTCTTTATTTGACCAGAAATTGGGCAAATATAATTAATTACATAAATTAGATATAATTAAATAAATTAGTATATCTTCACCAGACATGCATCCTGGCAGTGTGAAGAAGTCCTTAAATGCTTAAAGCATCAAATATGGACATCAAATAAACAGAAAATATGATAAATTAAAATTAAAATGCATAGTCAGAGAACATGTGTGGTGATAATCCACTAAAGGTGCTAGTGGTGTTTTTACCTGAGAATTTTTGTCGCTGATTACATCGTATTTTATGATGAATGCGACGCCATTAGCCCTTAATTGAAAGGCTTCTGCTTCCATCTAGTGGTTAAAAAAAAGGATGACTCCGAACCGCTAGATGGCGCAAAGTAGCAATATTCTTCATGCTGATGACAAGTCTCGCGAGAATTTTCCAAGTTATACGTTTCCGCTACAGAAAAGAGAAACTAAAACGGTATGTGTTTCATTTAATTTCTACTACATGACTAAACGATAATATTAATATGTGGCAACAGCTTTCACAGTTTCATTAGGAGTGAATGTCTCAGTGGACAAATATTGAAATCACTGATGCGAGGGCAGGAGAATTTACATACCGCATCCGAGAAGGCTCACGTTGATGTCTGTCGTCCTGTGTTCGGTATTGGGTCAAGTTTAATAATATTCGTAACTTTCACTCAATAACTCTCAATTTAAACTTCATTAACTCATTTCTTATTCTTGACAGTCTGTCCTTTTACTTGGGTGAATTAGAATTTGACTCATAATGAGAGAATTTTGCAGTGTTGTGCACCTGTGCCACCACCACAACATAAAATAATAGCTGGTTAAATCACACTGTCAGAGACGCCATTACCTATTGGTTACCTATTACAAACATAATGTTTGGCTAACCCGTTTATTATCAAAGGACTATAACTCTTTTACTAGATTTCTCTGTTGTTCTACAGCTAAATGTGTTTATTTTTCTTTTAGGTCCACTAAAACTGGCAATTTTACCTTCACCATATTAAAAATGGCTGCAAGACATGGAGTTAGGGCTCTACTAGGCCTCCATCACTTGGTGGCGTTGCAACACAGTTTTGGCGTCATTACATTACAGTTGACTTCAACCTGCCATTTAAGGAGGCTTTTCAGTTCTAAAACTAAAACTAATGAGCCAAATCCATTTGTGAACCCAGAGAATGAATCTCTGCTGGATAACCTGAATCTCATGGGAGTTGATGTGAAGATGGTACAGCAGCGTCAGCCTGGGGTGCTTCGTAAAGCTTTAACTAATGAGCAAGGACTTGCTCAATTTCTCAAAGGCAAAGGTGCCAGCCACAAAAAAATTGCTAGCATCATATCCCGTTATCCCCGTGCTATCACCCGATCAATTGCACACTTGGATCAGCGCTGGGAGCTTTGGAGAAACATCTTTAAGACTGATGCAGAAATTGTGAGCATCGTGGATCGCTCACCTGAGTCTTTCTTCCGGTCCAGTGATAATGGGAACTTGAAGAAGAACATAGCTTTTCTAATCTCACTGGGACTGAACACCAAATCCCTCCATCGGCTGCTGACAACAGCACCTCGGACATTCTCCAACAGTTTAGAGCTCAACAGGCAGATGGTGGAGTTTCTGGAGGACATCTGTGCTGAACTTGGTGGGAAGAATCCAGAGCAATTTTCCAAAGCTGTCATATCCAGAAACGTCTACATTTTCATCCGAAGCATTAAGAGAGTAAAGACAAACATTAATATCCTGAGAGCTTATCTTAAATTGAGTGATTCCGAGCTGCTTGATCTTCTACAAGGCCCTGGGGCAGAAATTCTGGACCTTTCCAATGAATATCTGAAGAAAAATTTTAATTGTCTCCTGCAGAAGATGGTTTCACTTGGCTGTCAGAAAGCTGACTTAAAAGAACTGATCATCAGCTATCCAATGGTTTTGTACATTGGGCCGGACACGCTGAGCACTAAACTGGACTGTCTCCTTAAAGGAGGAATAACAATGAAGCAGATAGTGGAAAAGCCCAAGGTTTTAGAATACAGCACACAGAACATTACTCGGCGGCTGGAGGAGCTGCAGAGAGTGGGCTATGACTTCAAGAAGAATGGCATCAATGTGCTGGACTCTAGTCAAAAGCGGTTTGTTGCAAAGATGGAAAAACTTGCTGCCTCGCCAGATGACTAAATGTAGCTGTCTGGATTATGAATGTTGCATAATTTTGGATCCTACTTGGACTTGAATTTAGGTTCAAGATAATCATGTTTTGTTTTTCAAAATTGGATTTGTTCATGTAGTAACAAGAATATGATCTCTGATATCTCGTAATATTTTAACGTACAGTATCTGTTAGAGCTCTAACTAATCATTCATCATTAATCATTTGGTCTCTAAATGTCAGAAAGTAGTGGAAATCATAATTCTGATACCCAAAGGCTTTTGTCCGATCAGTGATCAAAAAACCCAAAGATTTTTTATCACGGAATGCAAACCGAAACAGCTTGATATCCCTACAGTTTAGACATTTCTTTTACTTGAACAATGACTTAAACAATTAACCAATTATCAAGATAGTTGCTGCTTGATTATCTGTTGATTGACTAGCTGATTAATTAACCAGTATTTTACAGATTTAATATCTAGTCATTTATTGATTGAATTTTATTTCTGTAATATTGACAGCTATTAAATAAAAATCCCTTCCTTTAATGTGCACTTGCATGCTCTGAGATTTCTTTTAACACCTGTAGAGTGGATACCCCCCCCCCCCAAAAAAAAGAAGAAAAAGAAAGAAACCTGATATGTGCGCATTGAATAAACAGAGACTGGGGTTCTATTTTTTGACGACGAGCTCCTTTAAAAACAGTTTAACCACAGTTTAATTCAAAGATTGGGGAATCATATCCGGAACCAATGTTCGTCGGCCAGTTCACACCACGGACCTCACCAAACTGCTGCACAATCAGGTCATCACGCTTTTGGATTGTTGCATTGCCGGTCAGTATCTGATACTGGTGTTTGAGGTGTTTAATGCACATTAACCTTATCGTTTGTTTGTTTTTTTACATTGACAAGACATATAAAGGGTATCAATTACCATTAAATGTCATCAGCTGTTTTCCGCTTACAGCCGCCATGTTAGCTGTTAGCTTTTTCAAATAATTTCACTGTTCGAGCAAGGAACGCTACAGTAGCTGTTTACTTTGGTAACCTTAATAATAAGTAAATTACACATGTTATTTATACCCAGTTTAATCATCATCGTAAGTTATGTCAGCCTATGTGTTGTGCACTTAAAGATACAGTGCAGAGGGCTTTTTTAAACACATACGCGGAGCTCAGGACCAATCTATGAGTCAGTACGTTAGCTAGATTCAAACAGATTGACCGATGTATCGACTTGTTTCAGAAAAAGGATCGGAAAAAGCCTGTGAATGTCTGATGGAAAACCCGGCGGAGGAACCTGTAGAAAAGAGGACAGATGTAACCGTAAAGGGTGAAGCTGGCATAAAATCAGAGTAAGTAATCACACAACACGTGAAATAGCTGTAAACCATTGCATGCATTGCGTTGTTCAAAATGTTTGAACTGAGATTCACACATGATGAGACGGTAACCACACTATCCTGTCTGAAGAGGTCCAAAACTCCAGCAACACTTACAGTATAAAGAACAACTGTTGTTGTTTGTTGCCTTTCAGCTGGTGTTCTTCACCACCCTGATAAGGATAGAAAGAGTAATCCACCTTTTTTCCCCAGAAGAGTAGAATGGACTCATACCCCGAAACTATTTCACACTGAATGCTGCTTGGCAGCTGGGTGTAGGAGTGAACAGCACTGTCCCTTCACAGCAAGAAGGTTCAGAATTTGTTCCCACCAGGTAGCACAAAAGCCTGTGAAGCTGTGATGGAGAAACATAGGGCTGGGGCCTCTCTGTGTGGAGTTTGTATGTGTTTGCATTGATTCCTCCTACAGTTCACAGACAAGCGAGTTAGGATATACAGCAACTCTAAATGCAATGTCAGCTGGGATTAACACCAATCCTTTGTGATCCTGCAAAGAATATAGAAATTAAAATCAAGGGAAGGCCACCAGTCCATACAATGACTATTCATTATGTCAGTTATATCAACAATGTCACAGGATGATTACTATTCTTTTTCTTATCGTATTTTCAGGTTCCTTACAACTAAAGAAAAATTTCATGGGTTTGTAGACTCAGAGTGGCAGAGACAAAAGGGAGAAAAGGTCAGTGAAAATGACAACATTGAGGAGACGTCTGCTGAGGAACCTGATGTTAAAAAGCTCAAACTAGAACATGAGGAGAGAAGTAAAGCAGGAAAACCAGATGGTAAACGACTACGGGGACAGAATAAGTCAAGGCCACACACAAAGCATACCACCTATGATGAAAAACGACTGTGTCTCTCAGTCATTCAGGTATGAAAATGTAACCAACCATTCACAAAATCCACATACAGTGCTTTTTACTCTCTGTACTCAATCAGCTAATAGTTCTTGCATTACTTTTCCCATCCTTGCAGGACAACAGGGTGTGTCCTTTCGGAGACAAATGCCACTTTCACCATGACATTGCTGAATACCTGGCCACAAAGCCTGCTGACATCGGGGAAAACTGCTACCTCTACGACACATTTGGAAAGTGCTCTTACGGCCTCTGCTGCCGCTTCGCTAAGGCCCACACTACACCTGACTTCCAAACCATGGAGAATGCAGAGCTAATTAAGGCCTACGAGGGCAGGAGTGTGTTGAAGAACAGCCTGAGTAAAGACCTCCAGATTCGCCTGAGGAAGCACTCGGTGCCCTTCAAGAAGTCCGCAGAATACCTCAAAACACTTTCAAACAACAGAGACAAGAGAGAACAGCAGGGGAATGGTAAGGCAACTATAGAGGTATTTAATAGGTTTACCTTACTAAATCACGCATTACATGTACAGTAATGGTAGTAAAATGTCCTTTAGGGATATCAGCAATAATCAGCAGTGAAAAGAAAATATCTCTGAAGTGGCACTTAATGGAGCGTTCATAAGGCAACATGCATGTCATTTCTTCATCATTTGAGTTGAACAGGTGTTGAATGACAGCTTGTATGCATCCCATGTCCTTGATTTAACAGTTACTTGGTTACTCTGCTCATTGGAACATACTTCATGTTTAGTTTCCAAATATTTTGTATTTTCAGACCTATTTAAAATGATCATTATATTAGTGGATTTATTTGTGTTTTTGTGATGCTGCTGTTTGACATATATAGATGATGCTTGTGCAGCTGAAGTATCTGCAGATCCAACAGGAGGGGTGCAGGGTGTGTCTACTGAAGCAGAAACACAGGTACAAACTCCTATTCAGTGCACTACATCTTATCTGACTGTATAGGTATTTATAAGTGGGTCACTTGGTGTTCTGCAAGTATTTATACATGTTTGATTCGTACCAGATACAGGGTAGCTCTAATGAACAGCCTCCAGTGAAGACCATTGGCCCACTGACTGATGTAGATGTCATCAAGTTGCGTCCATGTGAAAAGAAACAGGTATGACTCAGCCAACCATCTTTTCTCCAAAGCAATTTTTTATTAAAGTCGTTTGGTGACTAATTTTAAGTTACTTGAGGATACTGTGTAATCCTGCTAAATAAATGAGATTAATAAAAGCCTCAATAAATAAAATCTCAGGACTACTCATGTGGATTACTGTCTTTTCTTTGTCTCTGTTCAAGGTGGACTTCAAAGACAAGCTCTACCTTGCTCCCCTAACAACTGTGAGTGCCAACAGACTGAATTGATAGCTTAAGTTTTATATGATGTGTATGTCGTTACACATTTAAATGCTCCCAAACAAATTATTTTTTTTGCCATTAGTTTATTTAAAAGATCACTCCTAAGAACCAGCAATGTACCAAGGAATATAAATGCTGGCCCATAAATAAGGTTTTGTCCTGATTACATGATTCTCCCGCTTTCTTCAGTGTGGAAATCTGCCTTTCCGTCGTGTGTGCAAGCGCTTTGGAGCAGACATCACCTGTGGGGAGATGGCCATGTGTACAAACCTGCTGCAGGGGCAGCAGTCAGAGTGGGCCCTCCTGAAGCGGCATGAAAGTGAAGATGTTTTTGGTGTCCAGGTGATATCATCATGGATTATTGAGTCTCTTTTAAAACTCCTCACCGTTGTAGTTGAATGACTCTTTTCATGTTGTTCTCATAAATACAGCCTGTGAACTTTGGCAATATTCATTTTTTCATGAAAAGCAGTTTTTGATGATGACCTCAGTTCTCAAGTCCAAATTTATGTCTCCAGGTGGAGGGCTGCTTCCCCGACACCATGACAAGGTGTGCAGAGCTCATCAACAACAACACAGATGTTGACTTTGTGGACATCAACTCTGGATGCCCCATTGACCTTGTCTACAAGAAGGTGAATCCTGTTTAATCCAGGGAATCCTATTCAGATTAAATCAAATTCCCACTGTGCTTTTTGCTCCTTTACACTTTCCGTCCCTGTAGTGTAAATTGTTGCAGGTCACACACACGGACGGCAAGGTGAAATATTGTTTAAATCAGTATGTCCATCTTTTCTCTGCCTTCTGTGCTTTAATTAGAACACACCTTAAACTTTGTTGTGTTTTTCTACCGTGGTTTATCAATACAGCATGCAGGTGCATCAGGGAAGCCCTTTAACACGAGCTTACCCAGTACCATGATGACAGAGAGCTTTAGTGAGAGACTTTTGTGTTTTATGATGGTGTGTTTAAAGCACAGACACTGATATTTGGCAGGAAATATTAACATCAATATGACACTTTTTGACAGATGGTGTTTGTTTACTTTGTCTCATCAGGGTGGAGGCTGTGGCTTGATGACGCGCACCAGAAAGTTTGAACAAATAGTCAAGGGAATGAACTATGTAAGTGTGGCTCTTGTTAACTAATGTAAACCATTATATTTACTATTCTTTCGATGAATTCAGTGATACAATGTTGGCTGTTTTAGATGTTTTTTGGGGGGCTGAAATACACAAAGTATTGATTCAAAACAAATTGAAAATATAACTGTACCATTAAAACATTACATGTACTTCTGAATGAAAACATGAGTTTTTCTGCTTGAAGGTCCTTGATGTTCCTTTAACGGTCAAGATCCGTACTGGTGTACAGGAGAAGAGCAACGTAGCACACAAACTCATTCCTGAGTTGAAGAAATGGGGCGTCTCAATGGTCACAGTAAGTCTTGTAGTCGAAGAAACATTAATAAAAGTGAAAAGATATTTTTTAAAACATAGATTTTAGCCATCTGAAAAAGCAGCTACCCTGATTTTATGGGAAAGATCTAGTCAGCCAAGTCATCTTAGCGCAAATCTGAAAAAATATTTTGTTGCTGATGTTTTCTTACAGTTGCATGGTCGATCCAGAGAGCAGCGCTACACTAAGTTAGCTGACTGGGACTATATCAACACCTGCTCCAAGCTGGCTAGTCCTGTCCCACTTTTTGGTATGTAAAATGAGAAATAGGATAAAGATTACAAAAATAACCCATTAGAGGAGGTTAAAAATAACCACATATAAAACTGACCTGTAATGTGGGGAATAAAAAGTCCATTTATACAATTTTGAAATGTCAAGGTTGTAAAAAATCCCACTCAGGAACAGTCATTTAAAGCTTACGATGAGATGACCTAAATGGATATGTGTTTATTGCCCCAGGAAATGGAGACATTCTGTCTTATGAAGATGCCATGAAAGCGAGGCAGACTGGAGTTTCTGGTATTATGATTGCAAGGTTGGTGCCACGTAATTGTAGCAAAAGTAACTTTAGATTGCAAGAGGTACTCTACAATTTCAGCTCCATAGCTGCAGTACTGCATTCTTTAGTTTCTATGTGTAATTGTGATTTAGTTGTTTTTTTAAAAAAAAGTGTTTTCTGGGGTGCATTTTCCCGTTTTTAGAGTAACTAAGGATAGCACACATAAAAAATTAAGTAGTAAACTTGAATTCTTTTCGAATAAAATATTGAATCAATATTTTACTTTTTTGTTGGCATTATTCAGAGGTGCTCTCATTAAGCCCTGGATCTTCACTGAAATAAAGGAGAGCAGACACTGGGACATCTCATCCAGTGAGCGACTGGACATCCTCAGGGATTTCACGAACTTTGGCCTGGAGCACTGGGGCTCCGACACCCGAGGTGTGGAGAAGGCCCGTAACTTCATGCTGGAATGGCTCTCCTTCATGTGCAGGTAGGCGACAACATTGTGACAGTGACAAACCCATAGTCATTACTGAAGTATGACAGTTTTTAACAATAAAAAGATGATTATATCTTACTTTCCTCCTCCATATCTTTCAGGTATATTCCAGTTGGCCTATTGGAGCGAGTCCCTCAGAAGATCAATGAGCGACCTCCGTACTATCTGGGCAGAAACTACCTGGAGTCACTGATGGCCAGTCAAAATGTCGGAGACTGGGTTAGGATTAGGTGAGGAGAAAATTGTCTAAACTTGCAAGAAGCATCATTCAAAATCAAGAAACGCTAAAATTATCTGTTAAATCATTTGATTTATTTATAACTTCTTACTTTGTCCCTTCTACAGTGAAATGCTGCTTGGACCTGTACCGAAGAATTTCAACTTTTTACCCAAACATAAAGCCAATGCCTACAAGTGATGCCTACAAGTCTCTTTTACTACTAAAAAAAACATGCAGGCCTTGTTTTAGTTTTTTTGCTTTTTATTGGCTCTAGAGAATTACATTCAGAGAGAGAAAATCTATTGTGTTTGAAACAATAAAGACAATTGAATATTCAGTTTATTTGATTTGTGCTCTAGATGCTGCAATAAACAATTGTCTTGACTTCATTCACTTGTCTCTCCTGCCTGAAATGTTAATGACACCCCATATAAACATAAAATGTAATGCAATACTATGTCTGTGTGACAATCCCTGCCTGAAGCTTGCATTATATTTTTTATTCAACCTGTGGAGATGAAGAGATAATGAAATTTATACACTACACACAGGCATAATAGAATGTCAAAAGACATTTGAAAATACAATGCAACATTTGATGGACAAATGGTGTTTATTAACTATAAAAAGCTATATCCATGGTATTCCTTCACAATTACTAAATTATAACAAGCATGCACTAAGTGAAAGTTTGGACATATATAAAGTTACATCTTAAATATGTCTGGAAAATATATTCCATTTATACTTTAAATACTGCATGTTTTAATTTGTCCAAAAAGTGTCCGAGGAATACTGTATGCCTACATTCAGTAGGGATTTTCCTTATTTAGGCATATTTTCTTTACAGTAAATCAGGTTTTTAATTCACACACGTGCGACTTTTGAGTAGCACGTGCTAATTGACAGCGACCAGGTGCAATCAATTATCTTCAAACCGCTTCTTGTAGCAGGGCAGGAGGATTCGTCTTTATCCAGCAGCGACAGGAGGACTTTCACTTGACTTCATGGCTGGGCTCAGGGCTGAGGTGTTGCTGGTGGTCCTTACTGGGACTCTTTTACTGCTGGGTTCAGTCCAGGGATGGAAGCCCATCAACGAAACTCAGCTACTAAAAGTCTACGAGCCGGGGCAGTGGAGTGAACCACAGGGTGTCACGTCGCCAGGTAAACGATTCACACATGGAGTGATGGGAATATCTTCATCCACTTAAACTTAAAGCACTCCATCAGATAAATAAGTGAGTCGGATCCTGTATGATTTTAAAGGCAAAATGCAACGTTTAAGGAAGGAGATAAATTATTCCTGCTACAAGTGAAAAATATGGAATAAAACCCAATATTTCTCAGCTATTTAATATTTATTTTAGGGGTTTATCTGCTACGTCATTTTGTCTGGTATGACTCCCAATAGTTATGTTAAACTTTTTAAATATACAGTATATTAGTGTGTAATTGTCAAAGCTAGTTCATGTTTTAAAAATGCTTTTAATAAGTCATTTTCTTGCAACTCACTCTTAGTTTTAATACTTACAGCTTTTGTTTGGAACAAAGTAAATTGTTCAAACGTAGTGGATCTTTACTTGGTCCTCACATTGCACATTTGGTCACATTAAGAGATTTGTGCGTTTTTTTTCTTCTGTTCCCAACAATTTTATTTTGAGAAATGAAGATTTTTGCCTGTACCGGCCTAACAACTGCATTTCTCTCCAGCTGAGGGTGACTATGACAATGATGAAGACTCAGTTCCTGAGGATCCAGTTGAAGTTGAAGGTGATGTCACCAGTGAAGACTATGACTCTTTGGGTGAATATGGATTTGAAGTGGATGCAGACGACTCTGGTCCAAGAAACTGGGCCAGTGGTACTGAAGGTGGACTCCCGGTGGAATTTGAAGATTCTCCTCCAAGTAGCTGGACCAGCAGTATCAGTCAGAGTTCTACAGAGCTAGATGTTGTTTGCAGCGACACTAGCTTCCTAATTACCCTGCCATCAGGTCTATTAAGTGATATTCAAGTTTTAGGTATGTACTTGGACCTTTGTGCTTTTTAAAAAATAGTTTTAATCTTTCTAAATGTATGCTCTCAATTTACTTGGCTTTCTATCCACATTTGTAGGCTCAAAGTATCTGCTGTCTGTCATGGATGCTCCAACATCTTGTGGTTATGAAGTTGACTCTCTCAAGAACTCTTTGACTGTACCCTTCACTGGGTGTAATGTGAAACTTGTTTCTAACTGTAATGTAAGTGCAAATTACCTGCTTGCCTCCTTAATCGTATCAATCCTAAACTCAATGCAATATCAATTGCTCTACTTGTATGGTTCAGTTCATCTTACCCAAAAACTGTATTTGGAATTTGTTACAGACCAACATCTACAGCCTGCAGTTGTTGTATGTTGATGGGTCTGGTCAGACAAAAGTTGCTGCAGCATCTTGTGAGGAAAAGAGAGGCAAGTTTGACCCTGGCCAGTTCCTTCGCTCTCCGGACCAACCCTCATCAAAGTGCCTTATCAAACCAACTACTCGGCTTACTACTGCACCAAATACACAATCTAACGCACAACGTGAGTGTAAACATCACTGCAAGGGAGCTAAATATAAAGTGTTATTTAATCCCTTTCCGTTTTTTTTTTAATGGAAGATTTAATATTGTCATTTCAGATTGTGCTGTAACCATAGAGGAGCGGGTGACTTGTGGTCAGTCAGGAATCTCTTCCTCAGACTGTGAGACGATGGGATGCTGTGTGGATTCTTCTACATCGACCTGCTTCTACCCACTGGATGGTAAGGCTTCATCTCAGGAATGTGGTATTAAAAATCTTCATTTTAACTTGTTTTCTGGTGGGAAAACTCTTGTATTTCAAGTGACTTCTCTCGTAACTTTGGTTCCCCCTTCTTATTTTAGAGTGCACTGCAGATCAACACTTTGTTTTTGCCATTCGCCACAACTCTGCATCCATCCCTGTTGACCCCATGAAGCTCATTATTCCTGGAAGTCAAAACTGTAAACCAGTCATTGTTAATGACAAGGTTGCCATCTTTAAGTTCAAAGTTACAGAATGTGGAACCCATACTTATGTGAGTTCTTTTTGTTTGCTTTACAGTACAATATACCTTGCATCTGGCTGCTTTATCAAGTGTTAATCTAGTACCTGAAGTTAAAATGGTTCCCTGGCCTCATCAAGTGAGGTTGATGAGTTCCAGCTTGTTCAGGTCTAAATAGATTAGATCTGTCTGGCCAGTAATGGTGGACTCTGACTTAAAATAGATTTGCAGCCCTTTTTTAGATTGACTTTTTAACTTCAGCTGGATGGATGATTTTGTATGACATTATGGATCAAATTGTGCTGCATCAACATTTGTGTTAATCCTGTGCTATAATGTTATTGCATGTCACTTAAAGTTGAGGTCTTCAGCATTCAGCATTTTAATGTTTATATGTGTTTCAGTTCTCTAACAAGCTTATCCAAGCAGTCACCATTCATGTTTCTTCTAAAGAAAAGTTTCTTCATGGGTTTTTTAGAATACACTTCATACATGCTGGCAGTCTTCATCCCTCAGGCAGTACATCATGCTTTGTAACCTGGGAGGTTAGACATAAACACCTGATAGGTTATTTATTTTTGACAGGAAGTTGGTGAAACAAAGATGTATTTGGCTGAAGTGCAGACTGCTGTCCAAGCTCTGAACCTCAAGTATGGTGTAATTACCAGAAGTGATCCGCTCAGGTTAGTGGATTAGACGGTACATTTGGACTCTGCCAAAATGCTATCATCGTGGGCCTAATAGTTTTACGTAACTGGTCCTGCTATAGAATTGCACATTGTATTAAGCTTGGCATTATGTGCATGTTCAGTTAACATTAATTAATCCGTCTCTTTTGTAGGTTCATGATTGAATGCCGCTACAGCAAATCAGGCAGTGCTCAGCAGTCACTAGCCAGTGCTGGTTATATGGTCAAAATTCCAACTTCCAGCTTGCAATCAGCAGTCCTTGCAAATGGCTTGTATGGTGTTCAATTGAGAATTGCAACAGGTTGGTTATGTATGAATTATTTCCAGAACAAAGTACAATGTTGATCAGTTTGACTAGTTTCATTGTACATAAATAGTGCAAAATTTGCTCAATTTCAAAAGAGTTTGCTCCTCATTCGTCCAACAGATAAGACGTATTCAAGCTACTTGCCCACAACCAGTCAGCCCTTGCGATTGCTTCTTGGCAATCCAGTGTATCTTGAACTGCACCTCAAGTCACCAAAACCAGATGCAGTAGTTCTTGTCAACTACTGCATAGCTTACCCTCGTTCTGCAAAGAATGCTCTGGTTCTAGTTTATGAAGGGTAAGCATGACTGTCTCGACTCACCATACATGTGATAAAACATAAGCTTGCGCTCATACCCTTGATTTCTCTGTAGGTGTGCCAATCCTTATGATCCAAATGTGTCCATCCTTCAAGTAAGTGATCTTCCCACAAATCGCCACCAGAGGCGCTTTGTAGTAAAGGCCTTCCAGTTCATGACTCAAAAGACTAACAATTACCTTAATGAAGAGGTGAGTACTCAGGGAGTTATGTGCCATAATGATCAAAATGTTGTGTATAACAGGTTCAGACTAAAATAAAGTCTGACACAATGTGACGTATTCATGAAGGAGATCCTGTACATTATCACCTGTTGATTAATCTTACACCACTGTGATGTTTGCAAATAAGAATTCTAAAATAAGGCCATCTGTACCTGCCTAGAAAGTGTGGTGGTGGTGCTCAGATTTTTCACTTGACATTTTGTTAAAAGGACGTATGAACGTTTCCCCCTGCAGATCTACTTCATGTGCTCGTCAGAAGTTTGTAGGCCAGCAGAAAAGACGTGTGAAGAACGGTGTTTTGATGGAAAGGTGAATTCTAAACCTTGCAAATGTGTCAACAACTCCTGTTTGAATGTTAATTTTTTTTCTTTTCTGATTTCTAGGCAGGACAAAGACTTGCAGCTGAAGAAATAAGATGAACTGGAAAAATAAAGGATCCTTTTATTTTAAAAAGTCTCTGTGAATTTTGTGTTTTTGAATGTAGCTGTGAGACGTTGGTATGGTGAAACTCAATTAGGGGGATGCAAACTGTCAATTTGAATCAGATGAAAATGTTGAAATTTAAAAGTATTGACATGAGTGTTGTATCAGATCTGTTACCTTGGTAGTAACTCAGTCATGTTTGGCTTCATTGCTGAGAGCATAAGAGTTTATAGTCGCTTAGTAAAGCTCCTCACTGCCCTGACATACAGTACTACTTGGCATAACATGAAGAATATATTGTTTTGGAATTACATTGAAAGCAACTTAAGCTAAAATTGTTTATTTACACCATTTAGCATACATTTTAAGGGTTTACTTAAGATATTTTCATTTCTTGTGTGTACATATGTGCTGTCTTATCACATAACACTCTGTGCCCTCCTAGATGCTTTTCTGCTTGCTCTCTGCTATGCTTGCATTCTTTTGCTGTTATCCTTTTTTTTTTTCTCCCAAAAGCTACAGAAAGTGAATTCTGGATACTTGCAAATCATTGGGACTTTCATTTATGAAATACACAGAGGGCTACAACCACATTTTTATTCATTTTAATTACTAGCTATGTCATCTGAGAGTGACCTCCAAACAGCACACACCTTTTGCTACATGTGTGGCTGGAAACCTGCGATTGGTACAAAGATATGATTGCAAACTTTGTGAGAAGGTGACTAAGAATTGCACACCTTGAAAAGAAGATTGAAACATTGCATGGGAATGAGAAATTCATTGACGCTGTAGCAGCAACAAGGCGTTGCGAATAAACACTTATTCATGAGATTACATCAAATGCAGAGCATCCCATCATAGACTTGGCTGACACTCTGCTGGTCCAGTGTCAGAATATTTTAGACTCCTTGCCCATGGCTGCCATCTGCATGTAGCATTATGAGAAACTTTGACAATTTCAACATCTTTTGGAACTGCAAATGGCTTTAGACCCAATGGGGTACAACTGAACATCACTGCTTGCAGACTACTCTTCATTATGTTCTTGGAATACCATACAAAAACATGAATGTAGAGATGCACTCAAAAGCCAGCACACAGATGCAGGCAGTATCTTTCCTCTTTCTCACTAAATATTTTCAAATGCTTATAAACTTATAACTTATAAAATGTTTTACTCGAACCCGCGCCGGCCGCTAGAGGACTATAGCCTCGATGCTATAGCCACTGTGCTACCTGCGCCCCTCGCCCCTCGCTCTTCACTGTAGACTGTTTCTGGATGAATGAACATGACGAAGCATCTGCTGCTGACCCACAATTCTTTGCGCCCACAGTTAAATAACCACATATTTTCACTGGTAGCGTTGGAGCAGAGATCATGAAGGGCTGTTGTTAAAGTCAGTCCTCAAACGACAACCCGTTTTAAAGTTTCAAGTATATCATCAGGAAATAAAGGAAGTGTGGCAGGTGAGAAGGGTCACATGCGGTTATCAGCTGTAAGGCAATAAATACGAGGTGAGTACTCTTACTAAGCCGGTAGCTAGTTGTAATGGTTCTTGATGCGTTTCAGCAATTAGCATATGTCCGGAAAAGGCTAGCTTCGTCCTGGAATTACCCAGCCATTGCTACTTCTGGAGATAAAGTTAACTCCGGCTTGCTTAAATGTTCATTCAAATAATCGTCGAAGGCTCATTGATATCGAAAGGCTTTCTTACAACTTTATGATGCTGTACTTCAGTCTTGCACTGCTCAGTTTGAATCCACTTGTTTTTACATTTTATGCTTTTGTTTTATTTCGGTTCTAAGTTTCGGTTTTACATTTTATTCCTCGTTTTTAACCATTTGCCGGCCTGTTTCATTCTTACCTTACTCTATAGTTTATCTTTGTGTGACTGAGTAAGGTTGGTTGTAGTGCTGTACAAAAAACATAATTGTTCATTACTATTATTATTGTTGTTAATGAGCATCTAGTGCCTATCTGCTCTGCTCAGTACCACATCCTCTCACAACAAACTAGAAATCTGTTGGACTGAGTGCCTGTTAAAAGCTCTGTTAAATACCTCTACTAAATGATATAGTCTCAGTTTAAAAACCATCTCAGCCTTTCGATGAATGTTTGGATAGTGTGATTTTCAAGTGATAGAAATAGAATTGCAGGAAACGAACCTGCTGCTATATTTAGACTTTTTACATGATGCAACTTTCTACTTCTGCCTGATTTTCTTTATGTTGTCAGTGAAAACTACAAGATGCACAAAATTAACAGTGTAGTCAGCTGTGATTAATGTTAACCAACCCAAGCTCCTGGTATTAGACACGCTCTTATGGCCCTAACCACTTGCGTGTAAGCATGACAAAGGACAAATACACGCTCAGCCCCAGTCAGCAGGTTTGCTGGAGGGTGTGGTCTCAGTCCTACCATAAGACAGCAAAAGTTGTGAGACAGTCTCTTGACACCATCCAGTCTGTCAAATCCACAGCTCCTGTTCCTGTCAAAGATGGCTCACCTCGCAGCGCTTTTCAAGTATGTGGACGAACACCAGGATCTGTATGTGCAGGTAAGCTCATTCTGGGTCAGGTTTTGACTTCATAGTTCAAAGTTTACCTGTGCATGGCCTCTTGCTACTGGGGCCAACTAATCATTATAGTTATTAACAAACTGCAACCTAGATTTTATCAAATAATAGTAAGGCTGCAGTGTTTACTCATTCACTCTGAGTTAGAGTGTGTGATAGTATTGAGCTGGTGGCCCACAAGAATTACAGTGGCAGCTGTCATAAAACTTTGAGCCCTAATGTGAATAGACACATTCACTCAGACCCCACATAAAAAGTTTGAATGAAACTTAAACAAAACATGAGACTGAATCTTTTTAAACTTATACATGCTTTATCAAACAGCTCTTATGTTTTCTTGGACCGCATTAACATTTATGTCAATTATGTCTTTTTTTTTTCCTAGCGCCTCGCAGACTGGGTGGAAGTCCAGAGTGTGTCTGCTTGGCCAGAGAAGCGTGGGGAGATCAAGAAGATGATGGAGATGGCAGCCAAGGACATTGAAAAGCTGGGAGGAACAGTGGAGATGGTGGACATTGGCACACAGAAGGTCAGAGGGTGTAAGAGGGTTATTGTATTGTTAATGTTTTGACTTGTTTGTGAAAGAAATTGTGTCAGTAATCTGTTCCGTGCCTGTCTGTAACTCCTCATTGATCGTGCTTTGTTTTTTTAAAATTGTTTTTCCAATGTTTCCACTGTTTGGTTAATTGTCTCTAATTTTCATTCGGTGGAATGGGTGCTGATTGTAAACCTTAACCTTCACTAAAATGACAGTGGCTTTAGTGACTGTAGTTTTTATTTGTGCGTGCAGCTTCCCTCTGAAGAGGAGATTCCCCTTCCACCTATTATCCTGGGTCATTTGGGGTCCGACCCAGGCAAGAAGACCGTGTGTATCTATGGCCATCTTGATGTCCAGCCAGCTAATATTGATGATGGCTGGGATACTGAGCCTTTCACTCTGGTGGAGAAAGATGGTGAGAGCAGAACAGTTCTAATTTTTGTCGGACAAGTTAGTTTAGTTCTGACAAGCTGGCTGGTTCACTGCAAAACAGGTTTACTGGAAGTCATTGAAGTAGACTGGCCAACATGTGAAATGAAGTGTAATGTGATTAACTTCAGAGTTTCTGTTTCCATTTGACATCAGTGTAATGATTGCACCACTTTCTTCTTTGGCTTGGTAAACTTATCGTATCAAATTTCACTGAAATAAATGACCAGCATGCCCTGCAGTCGAGGCCTGAAGGCAGAAACAAAGAGGACGGTTTAAGGAAAATGTACACTACCAGTCAAAAATTTGAAACTATTGACTGGTACTGTAGTTTAACTGAACCATGACCAGGCCACAGAGAAATAAAATCAATCAACAAATAAAATGATAATTAAACCATGAATTTAAAGATCTCCCCATATAATTTGTAACTCATTATCACATAACTACTCATCAAGACCAGTCCTCATCACTTAAAAGTAATGTCTTCTTTAAATGCTCTTTGAACTTTTATCATCTTTGTACTTTTTGCTTTCTCATTTTGCTACTTTTTTTTTCCAAAGTCCAACCCAGTTACCTCATGTTTAGAGTCCTGTTCTTAATCGTGTCCTATCTGCAAACCTCTCAGGTCAAGTTGATTAAGTGCTGCTGTAGATAACAAGAATCAGTCATACATTACAGCTTTACAGAATGCAAGACCAATCAAGTGAAGCATTGATTTAGTCAATATATTTGAACTTATTTTCACAGCTTTCTTAATTTCCTACTGTTGTTAAAGTGTATACTGTATTAGAATTGTTGCACAGTAATATTTAATCTGTTCAGCTTCCTCGTTTGCTCATTTGACACAGAAAGCACTAAAGATTAAGTTGGTTGTCTTTTATTCTACATTATTAAGTCACATTGTCTAACTGTCAGATGTTTGGCCATTTTTTTTTACCTCTTTCCTTTTTGGGGATTTTTTTGTGCTGCTAATAGCCAAAATGGTCTTGTGTATTTTCTGGTGATAGTCAGCTGACAGAAAGTACCACATCCTCTTCCTGTAGTGTCACTGCTGTCTGCTCAGCTCTGTTTTTGCTTGGATCATGTTTTCACTTGATGTGCTGACAGACACAATAGATCTTCCTTCCACTTTTTATCATGTTGAAGGTTTCCTTCACTTTCCTGACTGACTGACTGAATTAATGAATTTTATTATTGTGTCACACACATGACTTTGCTCAGCTTACATGGACGTACAGATCATAAATTCATTTAGGCCGGGACCAAAGTTCTGCCTTTACATTTAGAATCAAAGGAAAAAGTGCTTTAACAGAGAATCAACTAAGCATCCAAATCCTCAGACAATCATTGTTTACGACAGAATTCATAAATCACTGACAAAAACATATGTCTCATTTTTATCCTCATAAATAAATGTAATAACTTGAAAGATGCTACAATCAAAACAGCTGGGCTTTAAACACTGTTTTCTCTTTGCAGGTAAACTCTATGGAAGAGGCTCTACTGATGACAAGGGTCCCGTCTTGGCCTGGTTTAACTGCATTGAGGCCTACCAGAAAATCCAGCAGGTAAAGTTCCCACCACAGTTTTTATTTTTTTTTACCTTTCAATAGTTGCTGTGATTAGGGACTACAGTTTAAATTGGTTCCAGGGGGCATGGCCAAAACCACACTTGTAAAGTCTAGTTTAATGCTACTGTATGTCCTGCTTTAGGTAATCAAACCTCCCCGTTGGTCCAGCAGCAGCTCCTTTTGTGTCTGCATAGTTGGCTTTTCTGCACAGTCACAAACCAAGCATTCTTTAGTCTTTTGCTGAAACGGAAAGCTGTAAATTATCAAAAAATTTAGTAGAAGTTGTCAGTAAAGTAGGACCAGATCACAATAACAATACTTTATGTTGTCGCAGTCTGCAAAATGTGCAGCCATCACTGATTATGGTGGAGCATTTCCCACTGCAGATAATATGAATAAATAGTATTGTGATTTTGTTTGTAGTATGATTATTGTCTGTCAAATATAACCTGAAGCTGCTTATTAACAGCTTGGCAAATTAAGTGTTGTTGTACAGTGACAAGAAATGTCGTTACCTATCAGAATGGCAGGAATGCTGCTTGACTGTTAAAGTGAAAATGTACCGAGGTGTGGCGACTTCTACATCACAGACTGATTATATCTGACAATATAGTACTTTAAACATGATTTTATTATTGATTACACAATAATAAACAAAAACTAAAGATGTAGAATATTTAAATAGCATACAGTGGATACAAAAGAGTGATTTTTCCTAAATAATTAATTTTGAGAAATTAATCATCTGTGGATTAAAGTACAGAACTGATTTAGTAATTGTTAATCACTTTCAAGCTGTCAGCAGGAAAAGTGGTCAAAGGTCTCTGTGTGACATCTGTAATCATGCTGCATGCTCACTTAATGATTAAACCAAGTCACATCACCTGCTTCTTGTATTGAATCACCTTTAAATTCTTATGAAGGGAAAACTCACAATGACATATGATATGCCCAACAGGCCTTTCAACGTACTAATATTTAAGTGAGGACTGGTGATGATAAATATGGACGTTTTAATGGTTTAATTTTTCCCAAATCTCTCTCTTCTTGTTGCAGGAGCTTCCCATCAACATCAAATTCTGCTTCGAGGGGATGGAGGAGTCTGGATCTGAGGGCCTGGATGAACTGGTGTATGCTCGTAAAGACACCTTCTTCAAAGATGTGGACTATGTCTGCATCTCTGACAACTATTGGTTGGGCAAGACCAAACCCTGCATCACCTATGGTCTGAGAGGAATCTGCTACTTCTACATTCAGGTAGATTCTCATTATAGTGCTGTTTAAATTTATAGCGTTCGTCTCCAATCTATTGCAATGCAGTATTTTGATGCCACACATTTAAAATGATTGTTTTAAAATTTAAAGGTGGAGTGTGGTGGCAAAGATCTACACTCAGGGGTGTTTGGCGGCTCTGTTCATGAAGCCATGACTGATCTAATTGCACTTATGGGCAAGTGAAGCTGATAATTGAACAATTAATGAATGAAAACTAATTTGAGTACAGTTTGACAGGAAACATTTCTTTGGCCTGCACTTTAAACGTTCTCATTTATCTCATTCTAAACAGGCTCCCTGGTAGACAAAAGGGGGAAGATTTTGATTCCGGGGATGTATGACGATGTGGCCCCTCTAACAGAAGAGGAGCAAAAGCTGTATGAGAAAATTGAGTTCGACTTGGAGGAATACTGCAAAGATGTTGGAGTTACCCACCTGCTGCATGACACCAAGGCATGACATTGATTTCTGTTATTTACATTATTCAAAGATTTTTGAATCTTAGTTACTCAATGGCAATTTCAAAAACTTTTTATCTTGCAGGAGCAAATCCTAATGCACCGCTGGAGATACCCATCTCTTTCTCTTCATGGTATTGAGGGAGCTTTCTCTGAGGCAGGAGCCAAGACTGTTATCCCCCGCAAGGTCATTGGGAAGTTCTCTATCCGCCTCGTCCCGGACATGGACCCCAAAGTTGTAGAAAAGCAGGTAGACACTGAAAATAGCTTTGCACTGATTATATCTAACTTTGACTTGTTAGATATGTTAAACATGTTGTCATCTGGTGAAACACTGTAAATACAGTATTATAATGTGGTTTCAGTGAATGATGCATTCATCCTACCAAAGCCAAGTCATGTGATGTCAAGATTTCCAATGCCACTAGCACTAATATTTTAAAAAAATCATGTTTGAAATAATCAGACACATTGTGTACATCTGTTGTTTGTTTTCCAAGTTAAGAATTCAAAGGAAATACAGAAAAGTGAGATGCAGTGAATAAAAGCAACATTATTATGATTATTCAAATATACACAAATAAAGTTAAAGTTGAAATCAGTGATATAAACTAATAACACTCTATTGCCTAATAACACTCTATTGCCTAATAACACTCTATTGCCTAATAACACTCTATTGCAGAGAATTAAGCAATATTATTTGCTTTTTGTCCTCCCTGTAAAATAGAAGTCCACATAATGCCAGTATGGACAAATTTAATTAATCTGTGGAACTTTGCATATTAACCTGAAAAGTTTGCCTGTAATGGATTACAATCAACTGTAAAAGAAGGTAAAACAGTACATAAAAACAGGTTTGTGCAGGTGCCTGTAAAGGTTTGTTTTAAATCAGACACTGAATGAGCATGAAAAAGAGGCATTTCATTTTGAACGACAACATCTCAATGAACTCTAGTCTCGGCTGTAGCCTGCGGTTTCTCATCAGTGGAAGCTGCCATTGACCTCCACTGACAAAAGTGTTTCAGTTTTGATGTGAAAATATCTTCACAAATGTCTTAAAAATCTTCTATACGCTTTCATTTCACTCAGATTTTTTCTTTATTGTTATCAAGGTTATGGGATACCTGCAGAAGACGTTTACTGAACTGGGAAGCCCCAACAAACTGAAAGTGAGCATGGGCCATGGAGCCAAGGCCTGGGTCTCTGATTTCAACCACCCGCACTACATGGCTGGTCGAAAGGCCATGAGGACAGGTACAGAGGCTGAGTGATGAAAGAATGATAGAACTATATAGGATTCTGGTGATTTAAAACACATACTCCCACATAACCCCTCAATCAGGCCATGTAGTTTTGGTTTTATATGCAAAAGGTTATAAAATAGTCTCTGCAGAGGCCTCTACACTTCTACAGATGGACACTGGAGGCATTTAGTTTGTGGTGCTCAAAGCATTGAAAAAAAATTAATTTGAAGAACATAGTGTTGTTTAAGATGGAGTTAATGGATAAGGATGAAATTAGAATTTGTTGTGTTTGTTGTTGATGTTGTGGATTTCTTTTTTTCTTTTTAAGTTCGACCTCATATCAACTGTTCTTGATATCATCTCTTCCTAAATCCTGTGCCACAGTCTTTGGTGTGGAACCTGACCTGACCCGTGAGGGTGGAAGCATCCCTGTCACCCTTACTTTCCAGGAGGCCACAGGACGGAATGTCATGCTGCTACCTGTGGGATCCTCTGACGATGGAGCTCACTCCCAGAATGAAAAGCTCAACAGGTATATCACAGTGTACAACTTTATGTCCCTATTTGTTACCTGAATTACTATGAGAGGGCTGCAAAAAGTTTCTCATAGGAGTTATTAAGGAGGAAAAATATAAGTAAGGCCAAAGGAAAGCTTATTTTAGTTGTTGTCTTTCACTTTGTATGTTATTTATTAAATTATTGTCAAGGTTTCAGACCCAAATGTTATAATGAAAGTCAGTCAAGGACTGTTGACTAATCACTGATTTAAAGACACTCATCACTGTTTCATTTTTCCATTTTCAGAATAAACTATATTCAGGGGGTCAAGATGCTTGGCGCATACTTCCACGAGGTTTCCCTGCTGGAATGAAGTGATGTCTCCTTATGAAAAATGTAAAAAATATCCATCCTTCACATCAGAGCCATAACGATTATGAATTACCGACTACAATTAACAGTTTAATACACACTGCCTCCCAATAATAAAAGTGTTATCCTTGTTACCATTGTCTTTCCTGTTTCATCAATATCTTAATACTGTAGCTATTGCTGTTGCTTTAATGCACTGAATCGATGATTTACTTACATTAATGCTAACAATAATCACCAGATTTAGAAAATATATTTAGTTTATTTTTCTAGTCTACTAATCTTGTGGTTTGTGATTAAGAAGGTATTTAATTTTTTCCAAGGTCCTTGTGACGGTAGGCTTACAAAAGGTTCATATTTACATACTAAAACCAGCTCTGCCTGTATAACCTGTAAAAAAAACTGAGAGTACAGCCTCCAGCTCTACAGATTCGTCACAGTCAAAAACCAGCTTAAAAATGAATTTAGAGTAATTTAATGAATTACTCTAAATGTAATGGTGTAAAAAGTGCATAAAGGGATTTACTTGGTTGACTTCTAACCTTTTGACATGTTGACATACCAAAAACTTAAGAAACATCTTAAGTGCTGAGTAAATAGAGCCATCTTGGTAGTTGGCCAAAATTTAATTTTGTTTTCAACATGATACAATAATTAACTGGCTTTCATAGCTAATACCAACTAAAATTTGGTCATTTCACATTTTTGTTTTTTGAGGTTAAGACAGGCCAAGAGGGAATGTACAAAGGTTTATTGTGTGAGAAGATGATACACCTGTTCAGTCAATGAAGGAAATTGACCTTTGGTTCTATATATTAGTTACAATTACTGATAAACAGCTGATAATATCAATTTCCAAATATCAGGTAGATCATACGGTGCAACCATAATTTAAGTCCTTTACTGAATTAAATAATAGCCTAATTGAACCCAGGACTTTATTGCTGTCCAGGCGATAGTGCTAGTGACTGAATAGAGCTGGCGAGTTCTACACTACCCAAAATATATTGTTTTTATTAAATATCTGTTTGGTGTAAATGGTAATAAACTTGTTTATGTATGAAACTTGACAGGGACCCAGGTCTTTTTTTTGTAAAGGATAATAAGCCAAAAAGTTTGGGAAAAATTAGTTGTCTAACACAGTCTAAATGTCAAACACACCAATTTACCAGGTTACCAAGTGCTTTTTTTGTCAAAATTTTATCTGTAGAGTAACCAGTAAGGAATACTTCAGGTGCTGGAAAAAGTACGTTTTAAGGTAGTATGAACTTCTGTACTGTAACGAAGATTATAGTATCAACTGAAGTACAACTACCTAAAAATTGTCACTTAACCACAGTACTTGAATAAGAAGACATAGTCATCAATATCCCCCACCACATGATCCTTGTTTCTGACACTATATGCAGTAAATACAATAGATAGACAGATATATAGAAAACACACACACAATGTAGGTGCACTCCACCATTGAACTTTCCAGTACATCATCGTTTAAATCACGTGACATTAATACGAGAAGGATATACAAATTAAAGATCAAATGTGCCAGATGCCAAATGTTTTTGTTTATGCAGCCACAAGTATACTCAAACGGCTGTAGGAAGTGGAAAGGAAAAGGTAGGACTGTCGCTTTAAGTCGAAGGCGGAATCTGTGCTGAGCCTGGCGGAAGTGTTGCCTGATATGCTCAACTTAATTTTAAAGTTTAATAGATGCATTAGAAATTCGAGAGATTCACTATTCCCAGACTGTTGTTTTAATATTTATCATCACCTTTAAGTTTTTTGTTAATAAAGTTTTCCAATTAATTAAAATGAAGTCCGAGTTTAAATCGAAAGATGTTTTTATGATATTGGGGGATACAGAGAGCAACCTGGCAACACAGGCTGTCATTTTCCGGCGCGGGAAAAATCGTAAACAACAGAGCGGAAGACAGCTCTTCAATGGACTTCATAAATATGGCAGCTATGTATCGCACACGTAACCTTTCCCTTTACTTACTCCGCTTTAACTTTTAATAGAGAGAAATAATCAAGAATAAGCTACTCAGGGTTACTAAAAAAACATAATAATAATTTCGCTGCCAAATTCTGTCGTAACACTGTGAAGGTAGTTGTCGCCTGCTATGCTCTAAATTATGCTTCTTAAATTAAGGCTACGCAGTAATTAATTAAATACGGTAGTTAAATCTGTAAATTTGGGATCGTCAACTCACCATGGATCGCTACAATGAAGTGAAATGTCTGCTGAAGAACTGGGAGCAGGAGTTTGTCAAACAGCATCAGAAGAAACCCAGCAAGGTAATTTAAACGCTAAATGCTAGCAGGCAGCAAAGGAACCAGTCCATTGCTTTGATTTACAATAAGAAGATATGCCGTATGCATGTTGCCTTTTTTTAAATTATTGTGGATTCTTTGTGGTTCTGTTTATCCAGAGGTCATGCCACTTACTGTTTCAGACAGTGTTATTGTGAATTTAATTGCTTTTTTCTTTAAATAATGGTATTCAATTTATAGGAGGACATTGATCAAGCTCCAGAAGAGACCAGGAGTGAGTAACTTGCAAAACATAAAAGGAAATAGCTCTTTGGCCCTTACATCTATTCCATCTGTAGTATTAATAATCACTTTAGAGACTGAAGTGTACTACGTTGTCTTTTTTTTCCAGAGCTGTATAAAGAATATAGATGTCTGAAACAAGCCAAAGAAAACAGCAGTGATGATGCAGCAGGAGGACATGCTGAGCAGTCTAGATCTACACCTGAGGTCAACACACCCCACAAGGTACTCAAGAAAGTGTGTTTGTGTTTTTGAAGAAAAAAAGCATAGAAAGAGAAAGCAGTTTGTGTGACATGTCTGTCTGCTATTTTTGATCTACGTAGGAGTCAGACTTTTGGGGAGCCCATCTGAACCGCAGGGCACAGCCTGCACCTTCTCCCAGAATGACACCCCAGGACAGAGACAGCCTCAAGGCCTCTGCCCAATATTATGGGCTAAAGCTTAAAAATAACCTGGCTACACTCAGTAAGGTGAAGCACACTAAAACTGACTTTACCACATTATGGTAAGAGAGAAGTGTACACTTAAGACATGAGCTTCTTTGTTATGCAAGGATAAAGTGAAAGACTGGTCACAATGACAATGATTTAGTTGGTTTTAGTGCTAATATTGTGATTTCTCTTTGTTATTCAAGGAAAGACCTGTCTCACTGAAGAAATCGATCCTTCCCGGTCGAGTGCCTCTAAACTCCCTAAACGATCAACATACTGGCCACACAAAGAGCCTCGTTGCTCCCGCTGCCACGACCGCTTCCACTGACCCCGAATATAACCATTTCACATCAAGGTAATTGCATGGAAGAAAATATTACACAGTTTTGTTAATTGCATGGTATCACTGAATTATTTACTGATGGGTGATCAACCGACTTTTGCAGTATATTGCATTACAATTAGGATTGCCACTAAAAACTATTGTTATTATCAATCAATCTTCCATTATATTCTTGAGTAATTGTTTAGTCTATAAAATGTCGTGAATATATGTCAGAGTCCAAGGTGACGTCTTCCAATGATTTGTTTCGCAAAGTCCAAAGAAATCCAGTTTATGATACTACAGATCAGAAAAAAGCAGAATATCTTCACATTTCATTTTTTTGATGTTTTGCTTGATGAATGAAGCATTTAATCGATTATCAAAATTGTTGATTATGTTTCTTAACTCTGTCAAGGGTGTTAATTGTTTGCCAGCATTGGTTTATCTATTTGTTGGTCTGTCAGTCTTTAGCAGGGTTACTCAGGAAGTTATGAATGGATTTTGATGATTTTTTTGGACAGGTAGGGTATGACCAAAGGAACTATCCATTAGATTTTGTCGGCGATCCAGATCATCATCTGGATCCATAATTTTTCAAAGGATTCTTTATCATTGTGCTATTGGAGCAATTAGAAGACGTTTGCTTCTGCCTTCATAGATAATGCCTGTAATGCTTGGACAAAAATTACACAATTACATGAATTCTGTAACTATTAGTTGTACAATATGTCATTGTTATGTTAAATTTGTGGCGTCATGCTTTACCCCAATCCCAATACTTAATTGTATGTCATGCTCTTTAAAAACATTAAAAAAATGCTGCTGCCATTATAACTTTTATAAGCCAGACAGCCTTTTAAAAACTTCTGTTTTAACAGAATGATCATTCAGTAGTGGCCCAGAAGTATTTTATGTGACCTTACCCTGCATTTGTGACTTATTTTACAGTGGAGTAAAGACTTGCCTGGTGACCCTGGCTTCACCAACACTTCAACCAGTGGAGCCTGAAGATCAGTTTGAACCGTTTGAACCTGTCAGAGAATCTTGCGAAGACTCTGCAAATGCTGCCAGTATTTTGAATAGTAGTAGTATTAGTAAGAAGAGTAGTGTAGTAGTAAATCCAGGTGCCTCTAGTCTAGCTTCCTCTCCAGCCAGATCTTCTGCCCTCTCGTCGTTGTTGTCTTCTCCAGGTAGGGTCGGAATTTCAGCTGAAGGTGTAGGTTTGAGAGAAAGGCCACAGGTTCTTGGAGGTTTCGGAGGAGGAACAGGAAGCAGAGCCAATGGAGCAAGGCCCTCTCCTGCCAGCAGACTTAATTTTATTGACAGGAAGTGGCTAGAGAGGTGTCAAGTGTTTGGAGAGATGGAGGCTGAGGTGACGCCTAGAGCAGGCAACCAGGATATCAATCTGGACAAAAGAGGAGAGAGAGAAGGAA
Source organism: Chaunax sp. Z400 (assembly GCA_037577475.1). Taxonomy (NCBI): domain Eukaryota; kingdom Metazoa; phylum Chordata; class Actinopteri; order Lophiiformes; family Chaunacidae; genus Chaunax; species Chaunax sp. Z400. The sequence continues at coordinate 11,712,104 of CM075200.1, forward strand.
GAGGAGAAGTGGAAGGAAAAACACAAAATGAAAGAGTTGGAAAAGAAGAAATGCATTCAGAGGCAGCAAGAAGAGAAGCAATAGAACTGGGAAGAGATGAAGAGATTAAGAGCATTACTACTGACAAACTGCAACACACTGGACAAAGCCGAGGAGGGGAAGAAAAAGTGAACAACGAGCGAGGTGAGGAGATGGAACGAGGACTGACACCACCTCCAGCATCAGAAGATGTCAATGAAACTAATCACACATCTAAAGGTACAAAGAAGAGAGGGAGGAAAAGGCAGAGGGAGGGAGAGAACAAGGAAGGAGAGAGGACAGAGGAGGAAGGAGTGAAGAAGAGGCGTAGGTATGCCAAAAAAAACGAGGAGAGCTCTGATGTAAACCCTGGCCCAGCTCAAGAAGAAGGCAAGAAAAGGAGAGCGAAGAAAAAGAGAGATGAAGGTGGAGAGGCAAAAGAAGAGGAAGAAACTAAGGTACCAAAAAAGGTAAGTTAGATTGTATTGATGTCAATGTGTATTTATTTTTGTGTGCAAATAATTTAAATACAGTATTGTTGCTGTCAAGGTTCCTAAGGAGAACCTGTTAGGAGAAATTGAGGAGGAATTAGGAACCAGAAGAATGTATCACTCTCAGCCTGTCAGACCGAGGTAAGATGCATTTTCCCTGGACTGTAATATGTCTTGAAATAACTTTATTTATTGTCTGTGTACAAAAAAAAGTCTTTCTATGTACAGAAACCTGAAAGGCATGGAGGGTAACTTTGTGAAAATAAATCTGAAGAAGAAATCTCATGTCAAAGGATATGCGCTCAGGGGGGTTGGTCTACGCAAACAGGTGAGTAAAGCAAGACACGAGTGTGTTTGTGGTGCTTTTGTCCCAGATATCTGAACCATACATCCAGTTCCACATGATTAATAGGCCATCTTACAAAATGAATCAAGTATCGCAAAAATGTGTTTCGCTGCGGACGTTAATCCACTGTGTTTGTTTTCAGTTGTACATGCAGAAGTTCCAGCTGAAAGGGGAACGTTTTGGTGGAGGTGGTGGATATTTTGGCAGAGGAAGGAGGGGTGGATTCAGAGGGGGGCTCAGTCGGCAGGGTGACACCTGTTTTAAGTGTGGAGGGACCGGACATTGGGCTATCGACTGCAAGGGACGAGGTGAAACAAAGTGATGCAAAACAAACACAACACAGACCCTCACAGGTCAATAGTAATCATGATTACGCTGATGATGGCCTCTAGCTGGAATGTGTTTGTTTGGCCCAAACTAATGAGAAAAGAATTTATCAGTGAGTAAAGGTGTTCTTTGTGTTTTTAATCCATGCCATGCTCCCAGCAGTGTGTGCTTTTAAAAGTGATGCACATTCTCAAATAAAGGATCAGAATCTGGGGGCGCAGATAGCGCCGTGGTTAGAGTGCGCGCCCCATGTACCAAGGCTATAGAGGCTGTTTTACATGAACACATCAGGGCCATGGTTAGGTGGGATGTTACGGGAATGTTTCACACATGTTTTCACCTTTTACTCGTTTGTATTTATGAATAACAAATACCTGTGCACTCTTTTTAAAAAAAAATTTTTTTTACAGCCCCTGCCCCTCTTTCTCCTGAGGACCCACCTGCTGACGAGGAGCCATTTGAGCTACCCACCCTTGAGGAAGTTGCCAGGGCAACAGGGACATTGCGTTCGGAGGCGTTAGGTAGGCCTGTTGAACAAAAAATATTTACCCGTGTTTTGTGATTTTGATTTAGAAAGATCTGAACTGTTGGTTGGACAAAATAAGCATTGTCAAAGTGTCATTTCTCAAAATGTTCACAGGTAATTGAGAGAAAAGTCAGCAGATTCATCTTTAATTATAATAACAGATGTATTTTAGAGATGGAGCACAAAGAGAATTATTTTCTACTATCACAGTTCATATCTGCTAAGTGTGTTTCACTTTAGTGTCTTGAAAATACAAGAAGACATATTTTATCTTACAATTTTGCAGCAGTAATTGGTATAATGTTACAAATCAGAGTTCAGTGTTTGCGAGAACTTGCCACACTATCACAGGTATTTTTGTGTTTGTTTGCCATGTGTTTGAATCTGGATGTGTTTGTGTGTTCCAGTGGCATCTCCCAATATCAATCAGGAGCAGCTGTACCGAGAAAAGGAGGCTGGCACTAAGCATAAAGACGAGGTTTTGCTGAATGTGATCCGTCCGGACTATGAGCGCCCTGCTCCCCCACCACCAGTGGAACCGTTTTATGATCTCAAAGATGATGGGAAAATCCGGGGTAAACACTCACTGTGTTCCTTTACATTGGAAAACTCGTAAATTTAAACACGGCTGGGGAAAAAATAGCCATACCGTGCATTTGTTGAAATGTTTTGTTTCTGGTAATGTGTGTCTTTTTTAGAAACACCTGCTGAGGTTTATGCAGCTCTTAGGGGCCTTGGCTATCAGTCATTTAGACCAGGACAAGAAGAAGCCATCATGAGGATCCTGTCAGGTATGTACAGTACACATATGAGAAGACACGCCACCCATCGGTGCATCTTTAATCTGCATTCATGTTTGTCTCTCACTTATTCTGTAGGTCTTTCCACCCTCGTAGTGTTGTCCACAGGGATGGGTAAATCGCTGTGCTATCAGCTCCCAGCCTACCTGTATGCTCAGCGGTCCAAAACCATCACCTTGGTCATTTCACCTCTCGTCTCACTAATGGATGACCAAGTATCTGCCCTCTCTTCCAGCCGATATTTTGCTAATCTTAAATATATACCCTATATCACCTTGAACAGTGATGCAGTTAACACATTTTTTTGTGAATGTCTTGTATGTGCAGCTGTCTGGCCTGCCAGCCAATCTGAAAGCAGCCTGTATCCACTCCAACATGACGATGAAGCAGAGGGAAGCTGCGATAGAAAAGGTAACAGACTCAATAGCACTAAACTAATACTAAAGAGCTGCAAGCCTTCAGAATCAAAAGCCAAAGAGATGTAAGTAACATCTCTCACTTTGAATAAGTCGTCTCTCTTTTATTCATAGATTTAATATTTTAAAAAATCACAAAGTTTTCCCAGAAAATGTCTCTAATTCCCTTTTTTTTGCCTGTAAGTCATATGGAGATATTCTGTATTTTCTCTCCATAGTATGTGCTCTCCTTCCTCTTGTTCTCCAGGTGAAGTCCGGCCAGGTGTGTGTGTTGCTCCTCTCTCCAGAGGCTCTGGTTGGGGGAGGTGGTTCCAGCTCAGGATGTCTGCCCTCTGCTCAGGAGCTTCCTCCGGTGGCTTTCGCCTGCATAGATGAAGCTCATTGTGTCTCTGAGTGGTCACACAACTTCAGACCTTGTTACCTAAGACTCTGTAAGGTGGGTCAGTGATGATGTACAGTATGTGTAGATTCCTTTACCGTAAGTTGACTTATCTTTTCTGGACTCTGGTCAAATATGTGATGTTTGTGGGGTTTTTTAGGTACTAAGGGAGCGGTTGGGAGTACAGTGCTTGCTGGGACTCACGGCTACAGCCACACTGTCCACCGCTCTGGATATCGCAAGACATCTAGACATCACTGATCAAGACGGCATTGCAGTCCGTTCTGCAGCAGTGCCTCCTAACCTGTATCTCTCTGTCTCCATGGATAGAGAAAAAGATCAGGTGTGATGGGCTTCATGTTTGTCTATGTCTCTGACCTACATGAGGCGATGTTGAGATTATGCTAGGTCTAAATATTCTTATGAAAAACTATTTCCCAGACTTCAGTGGAATCATGCAAAGGTATAGCTGTGTATCTGTCTGTCTTGAAATATGTGCAATGCAGTTACTTTTTCCCTCCCTGTCTCTTCTGTCTTTATCGCCGCAGGCATTAGTATCATTGTTGAAAGGGGATCGGTTTGGTTGTCTCGACTCCATAATCGTCTACTGCACCAGAAGAGAGGAGACCGGTCGTGTGGCGGCGCTGCTCAGGACCTGCCTGCAAGGAGTGCTGGTGAAAGAAAACAAACAAACCAGCAGCGGTCAGACAGCAAACAACCCTGTAGGACAGAGAAAGAAAGAGTTGGGTAAGGCTGGAATACGTCATTAATATTTTTTCTCTAACATGCAGAGAGCGAAAGTTGTTCTGGGAAGACTACATCAGACATATGCTTGTGTTTCTGCATTTAGCGAGGAAGAAGATCCGTAAACCCCTGAAATGGCAGGCAGAGTCGTATCACGCAGGCTTGTCGGCATCAGAGCGCCGTCGTGTCCAGAACAACTTCATGTGCGGGGAGCTCAGGATCGTGGTGGCCACTGTGGCGTTTGGTATGGGCCTGGATAAATCTGATGTCCGTGGCATCATCCACTACAACATGCCCAAGGTGGGTTGTGTTCTAATTGATCTAAATCTCTTTTCGAACGCTTTATTTACACTGAAACTGCTTCTGTATTCTGACTAATTGCAGATAAGAGAATTTGACATGTAATCTGCAGCTGCATCAGGGTTGACTTTTGTCATATTTGTGAAAAGCGCATAGATTAAGAATTTGATGCCTTTTGATCATGTCACAAAAGTTGTGTTTTCCAAGTTATAGTATCATGGATCTTCAAATTTCCATTTTGTTTTGTAGATGGTGATGAAAAAAAAAAAAAGTGAATATAGCCTAAAGGTATTCCGTCACAATGCATTTGATCTAAAACTCGGGTATCTTGACTAAAACCAAAGGTCTGTGCAAAGCGAGGGTGACTCTCATTTTTATCAGTTTCTCCTGACTGGTAAATGCTTTTCTTTAGAGCTTTGAGAGCTACGTTCAGGAGATTGGGAGAGCAGGAAGAGATGGAGAACCAGCACACTGCCACCTCTTTCTGGACCCTGAGGTGAGACTAACTATCGGTCGATTTTTTTTTCTGGACTGACAGCGTAAAATACATAGGATGTTGATTTCTGAATTTGTCACATTTGTAACAGTACAATCTGGTAGAAATGCTATTACTCAGATAGCAGAGGAAAGTCACATCTGTCCTTGGTCACAACAGTGTTCTTGACTGTTTTTGTCTTCCAGTGTGGCTCTCTGCTCGTCTTTTGTTGTCACCCAAGCAGTATATTTTAAGTATAAATGAATGTCTGTGTATGTGTCTATGTGTGTGTTTGTGTGTGTGTCTATGTGTGTGTGTGTGTGTGTGTGTGTAGGGTGGGGACCTTCATGAGCTCCGTCGTCACATTTATGCAGACACAGTGGACTTCTACACAGTAAAGAAACTGGTGCAGAAAGTTTTCCCTCAGTGCAAATGTAAACAGATACACCAGATACAACAGGAACCTATTGAGGTAACTACCTCGTGTGTGTGTGTGTGTGCGTGCGTGTTTGTGAATGAGTTGCAAATGTTTCAACAAATAGTTTTGAAACCATGCTACTGAGCCTCAGAGGCTGACACTCTAAAACTTTGCATTAAGAAGATATTGTCTGTGTTTGCAGGATGTTGACGACATGGAGCTGCTGGAAATGATGAATGTGTGTGATCGGGAGAGCAGCCTGAACCCTCCCACTCACCAGCACATAGTACATACAGACATGACAGATACATCTACTGCACAGGTAATTAAAAGAAAAATAGTCTTTTATGTCTTTTACTCTTTCTGCTTTACTCTTTCTCCCATTTAAAGATTGTTAAAATGTGGTTAACACCGAAGCAAATAAAGAAATATTCTTTTATAATCAATGTGTGGTTCATATATTTTAGTTTATTAAGCAAGGGCACATTTTTACAAAGGTATCTTTCGTAAAGCAGAATATTGGATTGAATGAATGTGTGATGCGACCTTATTTTCGATGCAAGGAGAAGTTACTTCCTGATGCAGTGGAAGAGCGAGACGAAGGAAAGGAAAAAGAGGAGGAGAAGGAAAAGGAAGAAGCGGAACACCAGGAATCTGTTGGGTTAGTGAAGCACAAAGATGTGGTGGTGAAAGGAGCTGGCGATTGGCTGAGGGACCAGGAAGAAGAGAGCAGCGATTGGCCCAGACAGCGAGTGTGTCACTCTCATGAGAGAGCGATTCCCATTCAGCAAACTGTGGAGGCTTTGGACATCACAGAAGAAGGTGAGTGGAAACACAAGACAGATATCAGTTGTCTGTCATTATATCTTTTTATGACATTAACACCTGTAGAGTCTATAAAGAGAAATAGCCAGAACATGAGTCAAGTCTTATGAAGTAAGAACAAGCATGTTTAGTTTTACAGTTCATTCTGAATAGTAAAGTAAAGTAAAGTTTGGTGGCTACGATGCTCCAGATGCCACCAGAGCCAGTCAAAAATACAGAAATAGGAGAAACTGCAGAAAGAGTAGGAAAGAATTTATGAAAATTCCCCATCATTTTTTGTTGTTGTTGTGTATTTGTGTATTTCAGGGGTGGAAACGCTGCTCTGCTATCTGGAGCTGCATCCCCAGCGCTTTGTTGAACTTCTCCACCCCACGCTGTCTGTGTGTAAAGTCCTCTGCTATGATGGGCCAAGACAGCTCCAGAAAATCATTAAAATGTATGACATGTTCTTTGGGATGGTTTAATAAGCTCTTAAAACCCCACAGAAATGTGAATATCCTGTTCAAGTCTGATCAGATTTACCTTCTGTTACAGTTGTCCTCCGGTCGCTGTGGTGTTGGCCAGGAAGCGGATGGCTGGTGAGCGAGTGGAGACATGTGGTGAGGTGGAGTTTGATGTTGTGGAAGTTGCAGACACTATGGGATGGGAGCTTCCTCTTGTGAAGAGAGGACTCAGACAGCTGCAGTGGAGCACCGGTAAAGATGTGTATAAATATGTGTAGTTGTAGTTTGGAGCATTGCTAATAAATGTTAAATTTGGGTTTTGGTTTGTTATGTTGTAGCATTCAAATATTCTTCAAATATACATTACTGTCCGCACCACTCCAACATCTGCAGTCTGGCTTCGTCAGGGAAACCGTCTGACATTGCTGACATCGTAAAATGAATAAAAAATAAAAAAACAAGAACAGTTTTATCATGAAAATGCAGCTCATTACTCACCTAATACATCATCAAAATTGGTCTCACGTGCCCCTTTTCCCCACGTCACAACGTCAACGTATGACTCAGTGTCAGACTACCTAAATAGCCTTCCACAGTGTTTTTCTTTCTTTCTTTTTTTTTTTTAAACGTGTGATGCATTATGAGATATTGCATCGTGCAGTGGTTTTTGAAAAGAAGCCATAATAAGGTAACTCTGAATCTGAGCATCAACTTCATCATCTAGTGGTACTGTATCTTAGCAGTGAGGGCAGTAGAGGCCAGCAGCAAGACAAAGAAAAGACGATGACAGCTACTTGTGTCCTACGGTTTCATCCTCACAGGGGATCCATCATGCCCTCAGCCTGTGGGACTGGTATGTGGCATGAAAATGTCAGACTAAGCAATGGTTCCAAGCAAACTTTAGACACCTGACAACAAAAAATCATCCTTCTCTAAGCCAGCAAGGGTGGAGAGTATTTTATTCACTTCAACACAAGTCAACACAACTGACAAGAGCAAGTGATGATGTGGAACACAGGAAGACACTCAGCTTATTAAATGTTTAAGCTTTATGTTAGCATCAGCTGGCTCCATACCCAACTAACATGATTATCATTTCACTTCATTCATAAATGTTGTCTCTCACTGTCATGGATCAAATGGTTTAGTTAAAGTTGTGGCTCTTGTTGAAACTGTCTGCCTCTTAGCTCCTTTCCCGCGTTACGTAAAACTTGACTATATAATCTGACACTGGTACAAAAAGCCAACAATGTAAAAACTGATGAACGAAGACACACGATTACCCATAATTATTTGTGTTTCAGCTGGCGGGCGTAGCGGCATCCACGTTGAATTCTCCGCCTTGTCCTTCTATTTCCGTTCCTGCGGCGACCTCAGCGATGAGGAGATGGACAGAGTTTGCCAGTTCCTCCATAATCGAGTACAAAACCAAGAGAGAACACAGCTCTACCAGCTGACTGCCTGCTTCAAGGCCTTCAAGAGGTACACAATACAGTGAAAATGTTTTTGTTTTTTTAACTCTCCAGTTAAAGGCATCATATGTAGCATTTTCACATCAAAATGTGCAAAAATTACTTTACAGTTGCCGTATATTTTGTTGAATTGCATACTTTGAATTACTTTTTGTTTTATTTGGTCACCTGTAGCTATAACTTCAGGGAGAGAGTCAGAGAGTGAGGAAGATGCTGGATTATTTGCCTGTGTTTTTCCTAGATGGTTGCAGCCGATCACATCCAACAAAGAGATTATTTGTTAATTAATGTTTGCTAGTGTTCATAAAGGTTATTATGCCTCTTTACACTTCCTCATGTCTTTTTCTTATGCTTTTCAGTGTTGCGTTTAACAGCGTGTCGTCCTGCATCGACGATTTGGACGAGAGCCGCAGCCTCCAGCTGAAAAGGCTTCTCTCTGAGTACTTCGACAAGAGGCGAGATCGAAGCCACATGCTCGCACCAGTGGACACCGAGGAGCTTGACAAATATAAGGTAAAACACACAGGGTGCTTCCCAGAATTTTCAGTTGGATTTGTGTCTGAAATGGTCTGAACACTGTGGTTCCCTCCTGTGTTTGTGCGTGTTTGTAGTTATTAGACTGGGAGAGTCAGATCAGAGCGGACATCAGAAGTTTTCTTGCCAATCGAAGCGATGAGAAATTCTCTGGAAGAGCTGTGGCTAGAATCTTGCATGGTATAGGTGAGCGCACACAAACGCATAAATCTGATTGTGTTCCTATACAAAATATACAAGTATATACAGTAGAGGAAATATTCAGATCCTTCACTTAAGTAAAAGTACTAATTCAACATTATTAAAATACTCCAGCACAAGTAAAAGCCCTGCATTGAAAATGTTACTCAAGTTTAAATATGTAAGTGTAATAAGGAAAATGTATTCAATGCAGACAAATGTAACTGCTATATTATTATTACATTAAAAAATAAAGCATAATTTTTAATTATTTTGTACTGGACTGCATCCAGTGATTATTGTCATTATAGCTTAGCCGCTTAATTATTTCTATATTAATTGTTTGGTTTTGAAAAATTAAGAAACTAGTGAGAAATGGCATCACAGTTATCTGGAGCCCAAAGTGACACCTTCACAAACCATGGCTTTGTCCAAAAGGTAGACCAAACATAAAATTATGAGATATAAACTAAAATTCTGAAATAATTGAAAGGAAAATAAAAAATTATTAAACCTCTAGAGGGTGTAACAGGATCAAGGTGATCAGTGTAACAGTGTTACCTCACAGAGGCTGGGCTCAGATTGTAGGATGTAAAAAAAAAATTTTTTTTTAAATCATATTCTTTCATCTTATATACATTAAACATCATTACAAAATAAATACATTTATTTAAATCTTGCCAGGCAGAGCAATATTGTACCTTTAATTTTGTTTTAAATTTTTATTTTGTTAAGTTTGTTTATGTCTCTCTTCTTCAGTGTCAAACACTAAAAGTCCTAACTCTCCCTCTCTTTATGGTTATGATTGTGTCTTCTTGGAAATAGTCTTATTCTAACCATGTGTTGTCACATCTTCCCAAGCCCCAGCTGTCCAGTAAACATGTACATATCCCCAGGTTTGTTAAGTAAAGTCGTCTCTCTTACTCTTAATTTGTCAGAAAAAAAGTGTCCAAACTGTCCAGATTGTTTCTAATAAGTACAAAAATATTCACAGTACTGTCATAGAGGAGTAATGATAGTGGGAAATATTCACATTTAATAGTTGACAACTAATCAATTCATCTTTACTGTTCTAATCTAAGACAAGTTTCTATAATCTGAGCCTGGCATAAAGTTACCAGCTGTGGATCAACATATGTGCTTCATTTAAGGTCTTGCGTATACCGAAGCTGAAACCCACTGTCTGTTTCAGGCAGTCCTTGTTATCCTGCTCAAACCTACGGCAGAGACAGACGCTACTGGAGGAAGTACATCCAGTTTGACTTCAACCAGCTCATCAGACTGGCCACTCAGGAGATCATTCACTTCAAGTGACCGACCAGCTCACTCGCTCACGGATTCACACTCTCGTGTTCTGGCTTGGATGAATTTGATCTCAAGCACTTGTTTTGGTCTCCCATATCATTTTTATTCCATCGTGTTAAATAATTCAATCCATGGTGTTTTCTACAGTGTAAAGTTTTTTTTTATAGAGGTACAAAGCATTACTTGTATGTTTCACTACATACTTGTATGTTTTCCTTGAAGGCTGAAATTAAATAAAATGTCTATTTTTCTAGCTTGGCCTCGCAGTGACAGTTATTTAAAATATCTCAGGAATATCTCCTGAAAGAAGACGAATCTCCTCATGTTTTCAGTGGGTTGTAGTTGGACTCAAACGCTCAGAGAAAATAATCCAAATGTCAATTCTGGAGAAGATCATTTTTAATCTTTGAAAGGCTGATATATTGCTGTATTTTGTCATGGAAACTAATGCAGCTAAAAGCTCAAATGTGCTGCGTGGTAACATCCAGAGGAAGCAGCCTGGGCTTTCCTTTTCATTGTTTTAACCGTGGACTTTGGCTTTTCCATATCTGCTTTAGCTCTGACATGTCATAAAATGTCAAGAGCTCAGCCTGAGCCTGGGGAGTCTCTGGTTAACATATCCAAATGTCTGACAGCGGACTGAGCTGTAGACATGAAGACAAACTTTCATGGTCATCTGTCCTCCGTACATTCATTTCACTAGATCTGTTGTTTATTTTTTTATAACTAGACTGCTTTTGTGAAAGATACAGATGTGTTAACCACATTTAAAAGAATACAATCAAGGTTTAAAATATGTTCCTTTCCTTAAAAAGCTGCTTCACTCTGTGGTTTAATATTAGTCTGGTAATATTCATTTCTGGGTGATAATAAACTCCAGGCTAAAGGAAGAGGAAGAAAAACTCAGCCATGACGTTGGTCTTTTCTGGGAAAGGTTGGGTCATTGAGGACGATCAACAGTCAGTCCTCGTTTAGCAACTGCAGAGCACTTATAGATAAAAAAATAATAAATGTTAAAATGGGTTGGGTTAAGTAGAACTGTTCACATCTAAACCTCCTTTATGAATTTAATAAGACTCCCCATCCAGCTATCCAGACTTCAGTCTTTTCTTTGTCTATCTATCTTTTCTTTTCTTTTTTGCCAGTGTCTACCAGTGGTACTGTAACGTATTTATAATGCTATATAATGTATGAGAAGCTCATGATGAGGTGAATATTTCACTTATTTTACAAGGAGAGCAGGTTGTATAACTTAAGAGGCTCGTAAAACATTGGGAAATGGTTCAGAATTATGGTTTGCTTTTACTGGATATCCTGACTTCAAGGAAATCCACTTTTCCTCTGTCAGCAGCTACATGCTGTAATCTGCAAATTGTTTTTTCTTTTTTTTCTTCTTTTTTTACAGCGTATGCTTGAAATATGAGTACACACCCTAAGTGTAGTCATTAAATGGGTCATTTTGTCTGGCAGACAGACATTGGTCATGCTTGCCATTACACAAAGAGTCAAGTGTATTTGTACATATTGTGTCTCCCTCTTTGTGCGATGAGTTGTCAGCGGACTCTGTCCCTAATGAAGACGTTCACATATCCTGTAAATCAGGAGATTAGATGAGAGTCAAAGGAAGTCAAGTTTCCATGGCACCGCTGCTTTATTCACACAAAGGTTACAAATTAAACAGAACAAAAGGGCACAAGGAAAGAAGTAAAAAGGTAAACCCACTGGAAAAATGATTGTTTTAGCACCTGATTTTTTTTTTCTTCTTTTTTTAAAATCCCAAATTCCTAGACAACTCAATTTATTTATTTTTTTGTGTTGCCATGTTCTTTTTAATAATAAAAAAAAAGTCTACACAGATTTAAATTAGTCTATGTTTTAAATTACCGCAAAGAATCACAAAACATTTTTCACAAAGTAGTCAAACTCTTCTGGATATGTCATAAGCCCTTAAATAAAATAGATAAGAAAACCTAATATGAATGAATGCTCACACTTAAAGTACTGGTTATTGATATGGCCATGCCAGGTGCTAATACACTAATTTCCCTGTATATAACAGGTGACAATAACATTCATAGACTGTGTGTGTCAGATTTGTCTGTGTTTTAAAGTTAAACATTAAAATCTAGATTAATAAGCACCAGGCACCAAATCACTTCAGGAGTAGAGACACAGACAGTTTTGCGCTGATTAAATCCATACTGTAAATGCAAAAGTGTACAAAGTCTGCCTCCACCTGCTACTTATGAAAAAGGAATTAAAAATAGAAATACATACATAATAGATTTGGCAGAATACAAAATATACACTATATCATACTGTACCAATATATATTCACACATTTTGAATCCATTTAGCTTCATTAAATGTTTCCTCTGGTATTTTCTTTCCGGGTTACCATCCAGGTTGAAAGCCTGAATCTACTCATGGATAAGAGGCAAGCTAACTAAGGATTGGGCATGCACTGTATGATATAAAATATAAAAATATTCAACTCAAAATGTATGAGTAACCATGGATATGGTGTATGTGGACTCACTGGAGGCTGAGAAGACATGGGCAGAAAGAATTGAAGATTTTTTATCTACGTTTTGCGCTATTGATTTTTCACTCAAGGGATTTAAAAACGCACCACTGTGTTTATTTGTAAATTTTGGTTGGGTAGTTTGTGTCATATGACTATAACAACACGGATTTAGTTTCTTATTAACTTTGAATGATTATCTTAATTTATTCAGTAACAAAAACAGACATGAGAAAAAACGACACCAAAAACTTGAGCACCATCAACTTCTCAGGTGACACAACTTGAGTACGCAACAATTCATACATCAGTAGTTAGTGTGTCCCCATCAGTAATGATTACATTACAGCTGTGGCATTCGTGAAGATGATCTTCATGTCTTTTTATGGGTTGGGTCAGTTCAACAAGGATGTGGACATTTGGGATTTTCTGTATAAATTGTGTTTTTACAATGAAGACCACCATGCAAGTCATTTTAAAACAGAAGGTTTTGTCAATTGGGCCCAAAAGTGAGAGGTGCGTTTTAAAATTTCCTTGAGTGCACTTTGTTGGAATGGCACATTTCAGACATGGTGTTTGCTGCAATCGCGGTTAGAAAAACAGGCACAGAGTTCGGGATAATTGACTCATGGCTCTGCTACAACTGTGCCAGAGCCTGATGATGGCCAACCAAAATATCTATTATATATCTATTTTTCCACAACATGAGCCTTTCATCCATGAGTAGATTCATGTTTCCTTTTGCGCAAAAAGAAAACTAAATGACTCCTACATGAAACTGCTCACAGTAAGGTTTGTGGGTTATCATGGGTGGGTCGTGATTAGCTTTGGCGTCAAAGAGAAAGATGTCAATGCTCACCTCAACACCACTACACTCCACACACACTAAAATCTACAAATCAAGCCAGACATCTTGGTGATTATGGACTCTGACCTAAATCTGCCAATTACCACCTACGGAAAATGCAAGAATTAAAGGATTTCTGTCAAAACAAGATACAGAAAAACTTGTTCATGCATTTATTTTCAGCAGGCTAGATTATTGTAATGGTGGCTTTACAGCAAACAGCTGTAGCTCATTCAGAAAGCTGCTCCCACAGTCCTTACCAACACCAAGGAAGTAGAACAGATCACTACACTGGCTTCCTGTGTGTCAAAGGAGAGATTTAAAAATGTGACTACTGGTCTGTAAAGCACTAAATGGTCTCTGGCCAAAATACATTTCTGATTTACTTGAATCAGATAAGATTCAAGAAGATAAGAATCAGAACCAGCAAGCTGAAGTAATGTTTAGTTTCTACGCTCATCAGCTGTGGAACAAACTACCTGAGGACCTGCTCAAACTGACAGCTCATTTAAATCAGGTCTGAAAACATGACTGTTTACTGCAGCTTCCCCATAAATTCAAAAATGCTTCTTATCTACTTTTCTCTCTCTGATTCATTCTTTGCATTGTCTTTATTGTCCTTTATCTGCTATTTTGTACTGTATTCTGATGACTTATTTCTAACAGTCTCTCTTGTATTTCTTTTTACTGTTCTTAATGTCTTATTTTTAATTCATTCCATCCCTCTGTAAACACTTTTACATGCCTTGTATCTGAATGCTTCTTCCTTGCCGAGAATCAGAGTTAATATTGCACCATGAACCCGATAAGGCAACAAGTGGCTCATAAAACAGTGATCAAAATATACGGGAAAGTTCACAAGAAGGCCAATGTGTAGTTTGTCTGCACAACACAGCTCTGAACGATATCTGAAACGTGGCCAAATAACCCCATCTTTGGGCTTGTGGAGTTTAAGGCATTTCAATGCCACAGAACATTTAAATGTATGACTGGATTATTTCCCCATTTGACAGAGTATCTTTTTAGTCATGGGAACAAGGCCCCATTGCCATTTAAGCCTTTTCACTCTGTCAATGGGGATCCCAACTTGTTCATTTATGTGTAGCCATGAACAGCCAGTCATAAAGTAAACCAGAATCATAATGAACATACTGAACAGGACGTTGTGTGACTGTTTTAAAAGCTGATTCTCTCTTCATAAAGTGACAGCAGCAGCAGAATACCCCACCCCGTGAGAAGGCCGATATTCTGCAGCAGAAACATCAGCCAAGGTCTTTTGTGGCTGATGTGGACCATGGTGGGGAGCTAAAAGGAATTATAATAATAATTATTATAATAATTAAAAAGGAAATTATACTGTTTTGACACATTATGTATTGTCTGAACAGATTTGTAAAGCATGAATGCTTACCATATCAGCAAGTCCCACATACAGGAAGAGTCCTGCAGTAACAGCAGCTATCCACTGTTTGGCTACGAGGTCTGTGGCTACAGACAGAGCGATATACAGGCCGATGAAGGAGGTCATGGCGCTGCCCACATTAAAAAGCAACGCCTTGCGGACAGACAAACCGCAGTGGAGCAAAATGGCAAAATCACCTGGAGAAAAACAAGAGAAACAGCATGTTGTTAAGAATTTAAAAAATGATCAAACCACACACTGTCTGCCTTGAGATGTACATGTGTGTGTCCTTTACCCAGTTCGTGGGGTAGTTCATGGCAGAAAACAGCTATTGACGTAGCCAGACCAGACTTCCATGACAGAGCGAAGGCTGCGCCTATCGCTAAGCCGTCTGCAAAGTTGTGGATCCCGTCGCCGATAACGATCATATAAGGCAACATTCGCTGTTCTGAAGACAAAGTCATAGTAAGTCGTGCTTTAGCCATGATAATGAACACAATGTGTTGATAGGATGCTTGTTTTTTGTGGGACATAATCATGATAACAATAATACCTTTATTTAACAAGCAAAACAAGTTACAAAGCACTTTAAAAACAATAAAAAAAAAATAATTTAGAATTAAGCAACAACCAGTAAAACATTATGTTAATAAAATGAAAGTAATTAAACAGTAAAATTAATAAAACAATGATAAAATCAATAGAAGGCCAGTCTAAAATAGTGAGTTTTTAAAAGTGACTTAAAAGAAGACAATGAATTAGCTTTCCTGATCTCCTCTGGAAGATCATTCCACAACTGAGGGGCCAAAACAGGAAAACAAGCAACCAGAGGATCTCAGGTTACAGTTAGGCTCGTAGGAAGAAAGGTCTGCTACACGTTCTGGGGTCCTAGTCCTCTCTGAGCCTTAAAAGCGATCATTAAAATGTTCAAATATATTCGAAAACAGACTGGGAGCTCTTTTACAGCTGGTGTGATGTGTTCTCTTCTGTTGGACCTGATGATGAGTCTGGCTGTGGCATTTTGAATCAACTGTAGTTTATTTATGTTGTGTTGGAGTGCATTGCAGTAGGCCTACTCTAACCTGGATGCAATGAACGCAGCAATGACCGTTTCTAGGTTTCTAGCAGATAAGAATGATTTCATTTTCGAAGGATTTCTCAGCTGCGAAATACTCACCTCTGGTGCGCTTTGTCGACTCTGGGTTCTCACAGTCTTCACTGTCAACCTGAAATGTACATGTTACATAAAATTTATTGACGTAAAATGTTTTACACTTTCTCACACACACACACACTAAAGCAGCTTACAACCATTTTAAAGGAAACAAGTAGTTGAACCAGGTTTTAATGTTCCTCCAATATTTCTCATTGTTAACCCAAACAAGTTCGGTGGATAGCTCTAAAAAACCCTCTGATTATTTGTGCTATACAGGCAAAATGTCTGTTCTGTGCAGTGATTGGATCAAGAAACATTTTTCCAGTTTTGACTGATATTCCACCCTAGGTTTCCACATCTTAGCGGTTGTTTCTCACCAGGTCTGTTTTTGATGCTGACTGTGACTTATCCATCTGATACATTTCTAAAACCCTCCCATGGTCACAGTGGTGAGGCTCTGATTTTTCCTGAAGGGGAGAGAGAGACAAAATAATTAAAAGCTAGCATGAAAGTTGAGGTGAAATGAAAGATGACAAAAATAAGAGTTTGAGGAAGTAATAGAAAATGGCAAAATATTTGGAAGGTATAACATTTTGATATTCAAGTGGATGCATGAAAATTAATTTCTAATTCAGACAATATTACCACTGCTGCTAAAGACAAATACAGGATATGGTGAAATATTTTGTACTGAAAGCCTGTCATCTAAAAAAAAATATCATCCAACTGGTTTGATTTTTTTTTTGCATTTCAGATTTTTATTTCTGTTATTTCTGTTTTATTTAGCATGTTTTTCATTACCTTTCCTTGCAAGATTTAGCTACACAAATTAAGGACAAGATCTTGCTTATAAATTCAAAAGCACTGAAAACTTTTTGATTTAATGGAAACTGAAAAATGGTATGTAAGTATTGTATGCATCCGTATTTATATTCTAATCAGGTGTTTGTGTATTGATCCTGTATGTAGTCCATTACCCCATGATTATGTCGGTGATTATCTTCATATGTGATCAGAGTGAAGAGTGTCTCCATCAGATAAAAGAGGTAGATTCCACCCAACACCACCAACATCTTGTAAATGTAGTCGGGAATTTCTTCTTCATGGCTGCCATGTGAAGGCGCTTCATGTGAGTGGTCATGTAAACCTAGAAACTGGACACACAGAAGAAGAAGAAGAAGTCAAAATGGGTAAATGTTGCAGGAAAATCAACATGAACACATAAAGAATACCAAATCACCACAATGTCCTGAAACCAGAAATGTAATTGAAGTGAATACTTCAGTTTTCTAGTCTTAAAAGTAGCTTCTTTCAGCTTTAAAATAGTTAAAACCACTCACTACTGGTGTCAGGTGTAGTAATGCATCTCCAGTCAGTGAACCTACAGCCAGGCTGATGCAGAACTGGATGCACAACTGGAACATACTAGTATAGGAGGTGCACAGCAGCATGACAATGCCAAGCATGGCCACCAGAGTTATAACGGCATTTGCAATGGTTGCATATATGTATCCTACAGAAAGATAATGAGAGAATACAAAAGGTTGGGTGGAAGTCACTTAATGACATGTTGATATACAGTCTCAAGAACACCTATTCAGAGCAAGTAACATAGTCTGTCATAGAGACCAAACTCTCACTTTTGTTTTTCTCAGCAACAAGTGGAGGCAAAGTTTCTGTCACTTCATCAGGACACACACACACACACACACACACACACTTACTCTTAGAGTGGCTGAGCCCATCTGGTGTCACTGATTCTGTGATTTCTGTACAGGCTCCACTCAGGATCTGCTGGAGGAGTGCAGGGCTGACCCGAGCCAAGCCGGACCGACCCAGGACAGAAGAGGAAGAGCTATTGTCCACCAGACCATAGATCAGGACCAGCTCCTCAGCTGAGAAACATAACTGGGGGGGAAAGTAAAACATTTGGCACAAATTTGTAATTTGTTCAAACTGAGTAAACTCTCTTATTGGCTCGACTGTAACATTAGCTGGCTCATTCGGAAATTCACTCACAAGGAAATTCGCTCATTAACAGGAAGTGGAGGCCAGTAGAAAAACTACTTCTACTGTTATTTTATGATGGGAGGAAGAAGCATACAGACTATATGTTTGAACTAAAACAGTTTAAATGCTTTTTAAATGCTTTTTTTTAAAGTGAAACAGTTGGGTTAGGTTATGTGATCCGTGCTGTTTGTTTGTTTGTCTATGTGTTTGTAAGCAGGATACCTCAAAACGTTTCAATTAAAAATTTCAATTAAATTTTGTGAAAAGGTGGAGGTGTCTAGATTTTGATGCTTATGCGGAGGATGGTATGGCTGTGTGAGAAATGTCATCGTCAATCCAAGCCAATCAGAAGTAGAGTAGGGCGGGTCATGGCATCACCATAATAGGATTCGTTAATTCGCATGGCGGAGATATGTGCTCTCCGTGTGCCCTCTAGTTGAATCTGTGATCATTGTAATATACCCATTCCTTATCTATCTAGTTTCAACAGTGTGACTTTTTGTGTGATTTCTTTAATCTATATTGGTGTACCTGATCAAACGTGGTGTTTTCTGCATGCTTCGAGTGATCATGGTCAGCCCTCTTCCTCCATCTTACACCACTATGATCGGGATCAGCATATTCATCTTCTTGGTGATCTGGTTCATCACCGTGGTCTCTGGTTTCATCACTGTGGTCGTCGTGTCCATCTCCGTGGTCGTGATCATGGTCCATCTCAGGTCCGATGTGCAGACTTCTCATGAGAGCCTCCAAATCTGCAGAACCAAAAAACAACCTAGGAGTGACAAACAACTCCAGGATTCAACTGGTTTTCCACTAACAAGAATTAATGACATGATTAACTTTCCCTTATGTTATTAGAAATATAATTACCATGGTTAATGTTTGCAGACCAAAATACTTCTTGAAAAATATGCACAAACCTGAACAATAAATGAATTAACGCAAGCTAGCCCTGAATCTCTATCTCCGCATCTCTATCCCTGCATCTTTATTCCTGCATCTCTATACCTGCATCTCTATCCCTGTATCTCTATCTCTGCATCTTTATCTCTCTATATCTATCTCTGTATCTGTATTCCTGCATCTCTATCTCTGCATATCTATCTCTGTATCTGTATTCCTGCATCTCTATCTCTGCATATCTATCTCTGTATCTGTATTCCTGCATCTCTATCCCTGCATCTCTATCTCTGTATCTGTATTCCTGCATCTCTATCCCTGCATCTCTATCTCTGTATCTGTATTCCTGCATCTCTATCTCTGCATATCTATCCCTGCATCTCTATCTCTGCATCTTTATCTCTGTATATCTATCTCTGTATCTCTATCCCTGCATCTCTATCTCTGCATCTGTATCCCTGCATCTGTATCCCTCCATCTGTATCTCTGCATCTGTATCCCTGCATCTGTATCCCTCCATCTGTATCCCTCCATCTGTATCCCTCCATCTGTATCTCTGCATCTGTATCCCTGCATTTCTATCTCTGCATCTCTTTCCCTGCAGCTCTATCTCTGCATCTCTATCCGTGCATCTCTATCTCTGCATCTGCATGTATCTGCTTTTTTCCCCTGTGTTTCTGAAAGACATTTACCCATGACAGTGAAGTTCTCCGAACCCAGATGACTTATGATGTAATCCAGGAAGAAGCTTTCATCGGGCAGCGTCCAGTTAACGAAGCATCGGCCTTGCAGAGCATGATACAAGACACGGCCCAAAACTGCACCCACTTCCACTGTCTGGTCTGGTGATGTTGCGTTGACCTCTGTCATGATGACGTTGGCTGCTACACAACTCTGTTTACCATGGTGATAGGGGAGAGGAAGGACAAAGAGTGTGGCTATAACAAAATGGACTTTCACTCACTGACTCAACCGGTGCAGAAATTGTTTAGTTGATTGGTATAAAAATAACCAAAGGTGATTAGTTATTTTGATACTTAAAGCACCCATTCCCAATTACTTAATTGGGAGGATTTGCTGCTCTCTCAAGTCTTCATGTGATTTCTGAATATATTAAGGTTTTGGTTTTAATTTTGGATAATTTACATAAGCAATTTAATAACTTCATATCTTCAAAACATCATATTATATATGTTAGAGATAATTATTATTCATACATTTACCATTAGGCTTCGGAAAGAGATCCAGTTCTGTCTGTTTAAGACTGAATGATATTTTCAGAAAACCATTTCACATTTCTTATTTTAAAGTTATTTGGCTAATTTTAATCCCGGTTCATGAAACAATTGAACTTTGTTTTTCAGCTAAAAATAACTACGACTACAGAAAGCAAGGCAGAGATACTTTAACAGGTTAGTTGAGCTAATTTACATTTCTTGAAAATGTTCTTTGTTTGACAGTTTAACTTATTATCATAAGGGTACTTGCTTACCTTATTGTTCAAGGGCTCATAATGGTCGCGAAGCTCCTGAAACAGTAACTTCACCCCATGGACATCAATGTGATTGTGTTCATTGTTCTGGTGCGACTTGCTCTCTTTATGTTCATTGTGTTCATGGTGTTCGTCATGTGTGATTCTATGTAGGAAATGCTCCGTCTCCTCTCCCCATGTCCCATGCCTTGTCGCGTTGCAGACCAGTTCTGGAGATGAAAGGTACAGGACGCATCCGGCAGCAAAAACAGGGAACTGAGAAACACTGATGGCTACATTTTCTCCACCTTTTCCAGTTTCATCCTCGCTGTGGTTGGTGTGATTGCTGGTCAGCTGGTGAACTGCACCTGTTAGATTACACTACACACACACACAGAGACAAACAGGGAACATACATAGAGATTACACACAGATTAACCTTTGCTTAAATTTTATTTATTTATTTATGTCCATGTTACTGGAACAGTGGTAGAAGAGAATTAATACATCAGTACACAAAAAAAAAACTATCTACATGGCTAAATATCAATCAAAAAAGTAGATAACATACTGTACATATTGTGGACTAAGTGCAAATGCATTTCAGGTGAAATCACCCTTTAAACTCACATGACAAATATCTGACATAACATTTTAGATTTTCATCACGGGTCAGATGAGGTTTATTATTTTATTGGACCTGGTTGGTTTTTTAATACGACTACTATCAGTGAGTTATATTGCAAGGTGTGCACTGCCTCATTTATAATACAAGTTTTTACCTGCAGTAAAGCCATTGTTTTTCATCCCCTTATTTTTTTTTGTCTGTTATATTCTCTGCCGCAAACCTTTGTTGTTTATCAGCAGATACTTATCAATCCCACATTGTCCTTTCATGCAGCTTACAGCTGACTTCTTGGAATTTTATTCACACTGATAAAATACTTACTGAACTAAAACAGTGGTGATATTTCTTTGAACAACAAAAAACAGAAATCAAATACTGTATTGATAGAGTCAAAATTTTGGTAAGTAAAAGTTAAAGTACTGAGATAAATTATTTGATAATTTCACAGACCTGACAATCTTGTTAAGTGGATTTCTCCTATGTCCTGCAGTAAAAACACAGACGCTTTTGGTGTCTCGATAAGTTTTGATTGTTCCTTTTGTCAAACATCTGACCTTGTGACGCTCTATAATAAAATATCTCCACTGGGACAGAGCATACAGTGCCAATATACCTCCATAAACATAATTATAAAAAAATCAAATTAAATGCTGAAACTGAAAAAAAAAAAGTTTTACGTCCACTATTTAGAAAATGGGCCCAGACGCAATGACCTGAGTTTACTGTGAAGCCAACATGAACAAGCTAACAGCTAACAAACCCTAATAATAAATATATTGTTACAGGATTCAGTGACTGCTAATTTTCTCGACTTTGCAGAATAAGCTCTCATCATGGACTGGCAGACATTTTGAAAATCACAATTTGGATTTAACACGACGACTCAGTTCCATTCGGTGTCCCAGTAACAGTGGCAGTCAAGCTGCATGCTCAATAGCAGTACCTGCTCAAAGCTGAATGCAGCAATCATCAATGCATCTGTGAGTTTCCAGCTATGATGTTCAAAATGTTTACTGTGCAACCAGTCCAATCGTGTCAGACTTCAGAGAACAATCAAATGTTGAATCGCCTGCCACGACAGCAGTTATTCAGTACAGTCAGATGGCTGAGAGCAATCAACAGAGGAAATGTCGGCACTGAAAGATTCTGAGAAACACAGATATGTTGAAACTTGACATTCCTTTGTAGTTCTTTTAAAGTTCTTTAGTTATTTTAGATAGTTAATCATATTTTTAATAACCAAATTTGTTAAATCATGACTTTTATGTTGTGACATAGGCTTAAGGTCTGGTTGAGTTTATGCACAAAACCACTTGGTTAGGATTATAAAACATCATGTTTTGTTTTAAAATAATTGGTTTTGTCATCACAACCATGGATGAAAAATGTCCTGATGTCTTGTTAAAAATATCTGGCTGGAAAATGTTGGTTCTATCTCAAACAGAGGTCTCTTTTTTGGTAGCAGTCTTGCCTCGGTTTCACTCCCCTTTGAGGACAGATGTGCCACTTTCCTGTAAATGCAGACATCATAAATGAAAAACAAACAAACAAAACAACCCAAAAAAAATATAAATAAAATAAATGTAGCAGGAATTTTCTCCGTATGAATTTTATTTCACACCAACTGGGCCCATATATGAAAACAGAGTTGATGCAGATTTCTCCATGTGTTGTGCACTTATTGTAGGCCGATATATAGGCTACTGCCTGAATGAATAGAGGACACATTTTTGCAACTAAAAATCTTTCCCCGTTATCTTTTCTAATTTTACATTGTTCAGTAATCTTAAAGGATACATTTAAGTAAAAGACATCTTATTGATATTTATTTTCTCTTGAATTTCTTTGCATATTTGGTATAAAGGTAATGCAAAAGTAACAAAGTAATTAGGCTACATTACTGTAATACTGTGATACTTGGATTAGGAATACATTTTTAATATATATATTGGAATGCATTTTTAAAGTGACCCTCCCAACCCTGACAGTCTCCTACATGTACTTAAATAAATAAATTCATTTAACAGCTTGGTTGAAAACCCATTCTGACAAAATTAGCTATGTCACATTAGTAATATTTTTTTTTGTGCAAAATCAGTATGACAAATTTTTTTTCAAATCTTTTATTACTGTTTAAAGATTCCCAATAAGGAGTCCAGTTTATCAATGTGACCGTACAGGTGAGTCGGTAGCCGGTTTAATAGTTATTGGACCTCGACCTCTCTCCACTGGTAATCAGCCACCTGGCTGTCTAACCTCACTTCGGAGTTAAGCTTAGGTCTAATAAAACTTACCTTTTCACACGACACTTCACTACACTGCACACGCTTCTCCAGTGTATTAAAGAGGGAACGAAGAGACTCCCCGGTCAGATGCTGCTGTCCCGGAGACACGACGCTGACCACATCCTTGTACACTGCCTCCACAGCGGGAGAACCCGAAACAGAAGCGAACACACCCAAACTGGCAAGAAGCAGCGTCGCGGGAAAAAGCATCTTCAGAAATTTATTAGAAAACTGTTTAAAAATACTAAGAATGGATTACCAAGAAACAGAAAAGGCACATAGAGGCTGATACAGTCACAAGGTATTTCTTCAGACACATTGAACTGTAAGAGATCAGCTCACAGTCCAAAGCTGCTGCACCTGGGACTGGGCTCTGGATTGTGATTGGCTGAGACGTGGCTCGTGCTTTCCAATATTGGTCTCTCAAGGCCATCGACACTGTACAGAGGCTGCAACACACCTTCATGTAAAAAATATCCCCAGGCGTGACTGATTTGTTTTGCATAATTTGTTGCACTACAGCCATCCAATGCATCCATAAAACGACGGAGCGAAACACTGAGTTTGCAGTTTGCATGTTTACATAATCTGGATTGTGATTGATTTGTGCTGTCAAGGCCCCTGTTACTGTGCACTGCCTGCACACTGCACATCCTCATGTAGGCTAGGCAATATGCCCAGACATTATGTTTTGCGACCCTCCAAAGCATCCATAAAGCAAAGAAACAACTTCCAAAAATCTTTAATCTGCCCCTTTATCAATGCTGAATGTTATTTTACAGGCAGATTTGAGTTTTTAAAGCCATATTAAAGTCTATATAATTCACCTTTAAAAAAGGGCTACTACCATATAATTAAAACACTCTAAATGCCAATCTCCACAGTGGTTCAGGCGTGCAACAGATGTGCATACAATGTCCTGTAAACACCATGTTATTGTTTCACAATTAAGCACAGAGTATAATTTTGCCAATCCATATGCCAGCTGGAGTATTCAAATAGAAACTGAAATACTGCACCATGTAAACACCGTATCAGAGTCCTGGATACAATCATGTAAACACGCATATGAATAACTAGGTTTCTCATGTTCCACGGACACCGTATCTTGAATATAATTAAAACCAGGATAAGACTCAAAACCAGGACATTAATGCGATGTAAACATACTACTCACTGATGTGGACTCATCAAAAATTATTTTAAGACAGTCCTTGTCTGATGACATTTAGAAGAAAAAAAAAAGAGAAAAAAAGGACTGTTTTCATGAACTCAATGAAATTAAAAATGGAAATCAGGTAGTGTTCCTGAAAGCACCTTGGATGGATAGCCAGCAATATTATATTCAAGGCAATCTTTTTCATGTATGCTATACTGCCAAAAGTATGTGAACATCCTTGTCAGGAAGACAGAGGTTATGTTGTGACTCATAATAAACTGGCATTACACACTAAAGTGCGTCATTGATCATTGATTGCCAAGTTTCCAGTCACTCAGTACATTTATTTTTGAGATAATGACTTCCTGTCACAAATAATTCTCAATGTACTCTTTCAGATGTTAATGACTGAAAGATGTATGCACTGGGTTTGATAATGGTTATGTCCTAACATCATAATGTTGTGTGTGGCGCACTATAGCCTGCTTCAACGTGTCCACCACACTAATTCTTCACATTGTATTACACAATGAAAGAGGTTGGGACACAGTGACAGAGAAAGCAGCAGAGTAAAAAGAAGAAAAAAAAATCATAAGTAGTCTTGAAAGGACTTTTCAAGCTAAAATTTAAAAGGCAAAAGATCAAGCGTGTATTCGGTAGTTTAACTGAGTAAACATTTGCATATATTTATTTTGTAGAATGACAAACAACAAATATGTCCCTGTATCACATTGTCAACTGTACAGTATATCACACTGACAGGGGGTGTGTGTGCATGTCACTGTTTTACCCACCAGATGGTGCAGCTGCTCTCCGTAACCACAGAAATGAATGCATCTGCAGGAAATACAGGAAAACACACATGATAACCTACAGTTATGAGATATCTCAACTTTTATATATATATATATATATATATATATATATATATTATTTGCAATGTTAACATGATTTTCTCAAATATGAGCTCAACTTATATTTAAAAGGGATCCTTTTATTATTTGGGTTCATAACAAAAGGTAGCTGTCCACATTATGTTTAAGGAATAATTTTAAATCATCGATGAAGTGCAACAAATAAGTCGTGTTAATAAACTTTATGTAAAAGTGAACTTACTTTATGTAAAGTATATACTTTATGCTTTATTATTAGTTTGATTTTACAGTGTGATGTCAAGATTTCAAATTAAGGGCTGTTAAAATGGAGTGATGTTTTCACTTTTGTCAAAATGTCAGGTGTTAGATATCATTCACTTTTAATTGTAAAATACATTTAGCTTATTTTAAATATATTATGCCACTTCTACTGTACATCCACAGTCTGCTACTGTTCACCATGATTACATATTACTTGTAATCTAATTACTGCATGAATTGCATCAACCCAAAAGGCCCATTTTATATTATTGTCAAAATTTCCTCTGTGTAAAATATATATATACTGTATATATACTGTGTACAATAGCGATGAAAACAATAATGTAGCATTCCTCTACTTCAGTTATTTCTATGTCTCTACAAATAAATATATCCATAACTCAACAGTCACTCACTGTCAGCCTCAGAAATCACTGACAGGAACGATATTGATTTGATTGGCTGCACATCACTTCACACACATGAACAGACAGCAAGACACACACATACGAGCTCGCTTACGGCATGAGACCCTGGACATCTGCCCCAACACACATACACAAAAGAAGCCATACACTGTTAATCTTTGAGACAAAACACACACTGTCCAGTGACCTGTTTTTACACCCCCCCCCCCATTGTCGCGTCACTCCGTGTTACGTTGTCTGTCACACAAACCTGTAGATGTTCTCAACACACACATTCATCACATCCTCATCTCAACAAACATATATACCACCAAGTCTAACAACGCAATTACAAGTGAACATTATATAAAAAAGGAAATATGAGATCCTGATCCACATATATGAATTAATGGCGTCATGTGGAACACTTGACTACCTCATAGGATAGTATATAGGACTATTTCAATTATATTAAATTCATGTGTCTTACATTGAGTTTAGCTATAATCAATGTTTCTTGTTGCTCAAGAGGTTTGTGATATAACATTTAAAAATAAAGCAACAATGAAAAAAACAAGAGTCATCTGAAGATGACATATTTCCTTTGGTGAGCCTAGAAATATGAATATTATTTTAGATGGATGCTATGGAGAAGATGACCAACCTTAAATTCATCTTTCTATGGAAAAGTCAAATTATAAGATTTGTAGAAAATAATCATAAATAATGAAAATTTTGAAAATCACAACTACCTATCATGGTTAACATATATATGTATAAAGTTTTGTGAAGCTACTATGTATAGTTGTATAGTTGTATTGTTGCATAGTTGTGAGATTTGCTGTGGACGTAAAATGATTACGGACAGACGGCCGGATGGACTGACAAACTGATTCCTAAATTGATTCATATTGAAGAAATGTAGCTTTTCTAGTTTTAAAATTAAACCAAAATACACACAGCTTCTTCATTAAACTCATCTTTTTTAGCCTGTCTTCGTCCAAAAGACAGAGACAACATGAATGCACCGTAAAGGATGAACTGCTGACTGAAATTCTTTTTCTTTTATTTCAAGATTACTTCTCACAGACATCGTCGTGTAATTGTGTGGCTCTGGATGGGAATTACAATTCAAAAGACAACAAATCTTATAGACAACAAATATCCTCTAACCGAAAACACCACACCCCTTTTTTTTGTTTCTCTCCCTCTCTCCCCCCTCTTTCCCCCTCTCGCACAGACTGCATGGCCTCAGCCCTACTTTCTTTCATGAGGCTGATGTTTCCATTACAGAAATAAAAGCATGACAGCTAATCCAGTTATATGTTCCCTGGACACACACACACACACACACACACACACACACACACACACACACACACACACACACACACACACACACACACACACACACACACACACACACACACACACACACACAAAGACACCCACATGTTGCAAATGGACAAACACAGACTCTTCTGCAGACACACAAATGCAACTGCAGACACACACATGAATAAACACACACACACACACACACACACACACACACACACACACATTGATAATCTCCCTTGACAACATCCCACAGAGCTGCACATGCTTCCTGTGGAGTGAAAAGATAGGAAGAAATGAGGGAACAGAAAGAAGGATAGAAGATCTTCTCCTGCACCACACCTCTCTTTTTTTTTAATTTACAGAGAGTTTGTGTGGCCAAGAGGTGGAAAAGTCACGGTGTGGGTGGAGACAGATCTATTATAAAGCATAGAGAAAACACCACCATCACTGCATGGATCACAAATGACGTTGAGAATTCATATCAGGAGGAAATCAACAACATGATCAAAAAAATGTTCCAGGGATTCAACATCGGAAAAAACTAATCATGCCATCATCACACATATACACCCTGCTAAAGAAGCAGGGCTGTACTTCGACTGTACTTCTTAAAGAAACTTAAGAAGGCTAAATTCCAGTGCCAATTTCTTGTTAACTTTTACAGAGGAGCAACGATTCATGCACAGCCAAGGATGGGAAAGTTCTTCACCAGGAGATTAGCAAAGAGCAGAGACAGAATTCTAAGCTCCCCAAAGTGCTGCAGTAAACTCACGTCATCCTGACTGTGCTTTGAGATGCTGTCCCTGAAAATCATAAACAGGATCAGATCTTGAAATTTCTATAATGCAAAATGTTTGATTCTTGCTGACTGTCTATACGACTTCACTTATTAGTTTGAAGCACCAGCTTTTGATTTGTAGCCTCCCAAGAGCCAGAGAAGACGTTATAATGACATAAAAAGTGCACCTATTGACAAATTAATTGATTTTGACCTATAAAAACCAGAACAGTAGGATGAAAAAAGCAGAAATAATATCCAGAGATAAGATCTGGAAATCCTCACATTTCACCTCTGGAGCAGAGCAGGATGACTTCTTTAAATTCAAGGTACTTGTACTTCAATATTTCTATCCACTTGTTACTTTACAAATTATGATTTCTCATATACTTCCTGTCCAGGGAAAACCATGCATTCACCCTGTAAAGATATTTATCAAACGTCTTGCCTGGTATTGGGATCTAGGTCACATGACTTTGTTCAGGTTATCTGTCATCGTTTATTCAGCCTGATCAGAATTCATCATGGCCACCAGTGGTGCAGGACATGCTGACCAGGTGGAAAGAAATCATATATTAATCATAGTGATTTTAAATATAACAGTAATATCAATTCATACAACTCATTATGACCATTGCCTTATGCTGATGAAGAAAAATAGTCTAAAATAAAATCAGTTTTAAAACCAATATGTGTGATGTAAATGACCAGGAAAAACACAATGTTTCACTTCTCTTTGTCAAATAAAACATTAAAATGTTGAACATTTGGTGTCAGATTATACCTTAAAAGGGCAATTACAACTCAGAATATCCAAAATACACAATATTTGGAAATATGTATGTAAATTAGATAAGTAATAAATGATTTTTTTTAGCAACTTTTCCACTGCTGCCTTTTTAGGGGGTTAAGATTCACACATTGTCTTTAAAAATGCAACACAAAGGGATATTTTGAAATTTTATTTCGATTTCTTTGTCAGATGGAGGACTGATGAAGGGAGTGGTAGTGGTTGAATTTGCTTCAAATATTTGAAGAAGAATCGGATCATGAGTAATGAAAGTGTTACTGAGGTGTTTCTGTATGGAGGGATGATGAAGGGAGCAGAAAATGAGAGAGAAAGTAAAAACGAGTTAAAGAGAGTTAGTGAGCAGGAATGTCCTACATGCATGGACACTCAGGTCACTCCAGATAATTATACTACCTGTGGCGTTTTCACTCTCTCTCACCATACATTTATTAATTTGCTGCATTAACCCTCACAGACCCAGCCACACACACACACACACACACACACACACATACACACACGATCCATTCAGGTACTGCACATATACATGTATGTGAACTTAAATTGATATTTCAGTTCTCTTTAGCGTTCATTGATTGAGTTAATCATGTCCTTAATGAGGACACTATTTCTTTCTATATCTAATTAAGGGGTAGTTAAACCATTTAATTGTCAATGTCCTGAAAATGACCGGGCGAGTGTAAAACTGCTTCCTGTGGGATCTGAATGTTTCAGGGTATGTCCTTACTTCTGCTGGTGTTTGCATTCAGGCAAGCTGAAGGAGTGCATCACAGGTCACATAACTTACACAGAGGGAAAACTGTTGTTTTACAAAAAATCTTTGACAACAAATTAAAACACATGACATAAAACTGAGGGTATCTGGTTGCAGAATGAAGAGATTGTAATAACATATTCTATTGACATTATCATCATTTTGAATTTGTAAAAATAATTATCCTTGCAGCAAAACACAAGATACACAAAAACATACACATAAAGCAATACATTCAACATGAAAATGTTGAATATATAGTAAAATTAACCATTAAAGCTCACATTAAACAATATTCATTGAACAGTATAATACAAAACCTATCCTATGCAATCACCATCATCATCTACGATTTTTATTTTTTCAGGAGGAGGTGGAGAGAGAGGGCTAGGAAGCGGACCGACTTCATCAATAATCCATTTGGATTCACCAAACAGCGTCTTGGGCAGAGATGCCTAGCCTGTCTGAAGGATGAAGTTGACCAGCATCTTCATCACACCTTTAGTGATCCCATCAGAGACCAGGATTTGGGGTAGTGTGACACCGTGATAAGACCGCCAGAGCCGGTAGCGGCATTTGATCTGAGGGAGCCACTTCTTAAAGAAGTGCAGGAGGTGGTGGGGAAAGCTAGGTCCAGGTCAGCACCAGGACCTGGTGGAACGTCCTACAAGGTGGACAAGCACTGCCCCAAGCTACTACATGGGCTCTGGAGGATCCTTAAGGTCATCTGGAGGAGAGGCAAAGTTGCACAGGAGTGGCGTTTTGCTGAAGGAGTGTGGATTCCAAAAGAGGAGGACTCCAAGAACATCAGCCAGTTTCACATTCTCTCGTTGCTCAATGTTGAAGGAAAGATATTGTATTAATCCCACAGGGGGAAATTCTTTCTCTGCATTTGACCCATCCCTGAGGAGCAGTGGGCTGCCACTACATGCAGTGCTCTGGGAGCAAATTGGGGTTCAGTATCTTGTTCAAGAATACTTCAAGTTGTAGACTTGCAGGGGCTGGGGATCGAACCACCCAACTTTTCGCTCCGTGAACGACCGCTCTACCTCCTGAGCCACAGCCGCCCAGCATTGTAGCTAAGTGACTGGCCGATTTCCTCCTCAGGAATGGATACATTGACACTGCAGTGCAGAAAGGTGGAATCCCTGGTGGGATGGGCCAGGATGTCGTTCAAGCCAGAGAAATCAAGATCCTTGGTCTTGAAGAAAGGCAGAGTGGCAGAAAAGTTTTGTTTCTCTCTTTCAGGAACACCAATCCCCACCATCTCTGACAAGCCTGTGAAAAGTCTGGGGAATATATTTGATAGCAGCCTCGGGGATACAGCATCCGTCAAAAACATCTGTGAGGAGCTGGAGGGGTGGCTGAAGGATGTGGACAAGACTGGTCTTCCGGGGAAATTCAAGGCATGGATTTATCAGCACGGGATTCTGCCAAGGATCCTGTGGCCTCTGCTCCTCTATGAGGACAGGAGAGACTAGTGGTTGAAGTAAATAAAAATGTTTATTACATCAAATGATATATGATAATTAGTATGCTCGAAAGTCTTTGGTGACAAAGTCTTTTGGGCTTAGACTCTTCAGGGAGATTGAGATCGAAGGGCATCTGTCCTGAGCAGCAGCAAGATATATATCCCCCCTTTGAGTCCAGACACTGGTGGTGGTGGCTGATGACCCTGGTGTAGATGATGAACCCACAGAGAATTCTAACTTTTATCTGCAACTACCATAAGATTTTGGAGCTTTGTTGAGTTTCAGTTAATTTTTTAGCTGGCTGGACCAAAACTTTACCATTAGAGTTCACTCTCATGGTATTCTTTTGTTTTCAAAAACAGGACTAAAAGAGAATAAATATTGTAATAAACATAAAATACATAATTTAGTGTGTTGTGCATTCATAAAAGACTTGATTGTAAAAAGGTACCTGCTGCCCTCAGGGGCCCAAAAAATATAGTATTGCAGGTTTAATGAGTCAGTATTGTATGAAATTATAAAGAAAACGTTTTGCAATTACTGCTGATTTGTTCACTTTACCTTTGTCCTATTTGCGCTGCTGCACCATTTACCCAAAACTTTCAGCCCCCCCATTCCTGCTTAAGATATTCTAAATTATAAATGCTCACTGCTCGCTTTAAATGAGCTCTAACATACAGAATATATTTCGATCCCTGGATGAGGAAACATTGCTCAGTTGGAGCATGACAAGCATAATACATGCGGTTTGTAAAAATCTACTTCTATTCATTTGGGGTTTCTTATGGACCCTCTGACTGAATATTTCAGTTCACACACACACAGGTTTGGGCAGCTATCTTTGTTAGGACATTGCTTTTACTTCCATTCATTGTGTACAGCCTAACCCAAACTTTAACTCTCCTACCTTGCAATTCAAACCTTAATCGTAACCATAACCAGGACATCAGAAATGACATTTTGTCACATTAGAACTGAGAACACATACACAGACACACACATGTTAGCCACATGTTATAATTTATTAATTTATGGATTTAAATCTTACCGTGTTGAATGTTTTTTTTAACTGTGCAGATGAACAGAATACTGATTGAGAGAGAGAGAAAGAGAGAGAGAATTAAAGGTGGAGGAAGGCAAGAAGAGGACAAATGGTAATGATGGAGAGAGAGAGAGAGACAGAGAGAGAGAGAGAGACAGAGAGAGAGAGAGAGAAAGAGGGAATTAAAAAAGTCAGTACTTAAAAATAATAACTATGTCACGGCCTGATTGGTTTGGATTTCCCATATTTAACTCAGTGGACTGGGAAATGAGAGAAAGACAGTGAGGAATGGTGGCAGATTGAAAAAAAAAGTAACATGACAAAGAATGAATAGAGTAAAAGAGAGGAATAGAAAATGAAGCAAAGGGAGGATGGGAAAAAGAAAGAAAAAGAGAAACATGAGAGAATGGGAAGAATCATATAAAATGACAAAGTGCTGTTTTTTCACTCCTGTTCATGCAAGGACTAATTAAACAACACACTGTACATTGTGCAAATTGTACTGTTTAGTGATTGCTTGGCATATTATACACATCATTTTAGCAAAAAGAGTAAAAAATACAATCCAAACAGGCTGTGTTAAAAACAGGTAAACCCAGGCCAATATGAGGCGAGCTCTCCACCTCATCATATGAGAAAAAAATAACACAGAATCTTTATTCGTCTCCATGCAGAGTTCAATGGGAAGATCTATATTTGACTCTTAAGGGCTTTGGCCTTTGAAACTGTGTCCTGTTCATATTGCTCTCCTACAACCTGAGTCTAGCTCCATACTAAACACACATTTATCAATCTTTTCATCTGACTCTTGGCAAGAAACTAAATAAGTAACAAGTTAAAATAAAATAATGTAAAAAAAAAAAGAAAAGAAAAAGGCCACGGCCATAACACAAGCTTTGGATTTATCACAACATGATGGATTTGTACTCAGTTTATTTACTGACAGTCCAGTAACACCGTCAGACTAATAATGGATATTTTTTTTAAATGATAAAAATCAATGCAACTGAACCTGTGAAATTTGCCATTGTTATCACTCTAAACTGCATATGTGGTAAGCAAGGATGAAAGTAGCAGCAGCAGTAACTAAACTGGGATGGTGCCACCGCAAAGCCTGCTGTTTTTCATTATTGGACAGAAAAAAAAAGGTCTTATATATAACAACAAATGTTATATTATGGTGATAATCATTGAGTTCTGACCTTCTGGTAGAAGCACTTCCCGTTTTACAGCCAGCTGTGAGGGAAAACTAAAACGCTGTTATCACATAACACCAGAAAATCATGAGGTTTCAACAGTTTTCTCAACATGAAACTAAGTAAGTAGAAAATCTATCTTGTGTAACATCTACATATTGAGGTGCACATGCTACAAAGACATGAAGAGAAAAAACAACTAACAACTACTAATAACTAACAGGCTGAGCCAGCACCAAAAAGAAATGAGAGCTATGGTTTGCCTCATTACACCAACCTTTAGCCCGGCTTCAGACAAGAAGTAATGAGCAGCAGGACAGCCAGTCATTAGCCTAAATAGCTGCAATGGCAAAGGAAAGTCATGTTGCTTTCAGATGGTAATGTTTAAACCTTTGTTAGGACATGTTGAGCTTCCCACTGCGTAAAATTATTCCCAATCATATTTCACACAACTTAAACATGACAGTAGCTACATTCCCAAATTACATTATTCTCTCAATTGGTGTTGTTATCAGTCCTTTATGATTTTATTATGATAAACTAATCATCTTATCTATTATTCACATTGAAGTGATCTCTCTTCTTCTAAGAACGGAGGCAAAAACGGACTCATAAAGCCGCAGGTCGATAAAGAAAATTCATTAGAGCGGAAAAACTGTAACATGAACTTTGATTTCAGCATGTATCTAAATATATGTTTGTCTCTGAACTCTGATTTCACGCTTCCAACAGGCTCTGAAGCTTACAATGATCAGCGGAGAGAGAGAGAGAGAGAGCAGGAAGAAAGATGACTTAAAATGAATTCAGGATTATAAAACTCATAACACCCAGGAGGAGAGTTTCAGTCCTGATTGAATGTTCATTGACATAAAACCTGTGTCACTGCTGACAGCAGAGTCACTTTACAGAGGGAAGATTTCATAATAAAACAGCTCTCCTGGCAGTTTTCATTGTTGACAGAAAAATACAGCAAATAAATATTTGTTTTAAATTGATTTAAACCTTGAAGTATAAAGGTTCTGTGAATTTGGGGGACCTGACTTGTCTTGAAAGAGGTCGTGGCTCTGCCATAATCTGCCATGGCTCTACATTTATTACGATTTTACTGCTGCAGATTTGAGCCTTTATCAACACCACTGAAAACAATGGACACAAATATTTGGTTCTAATAAACCAAGTAATTCCGTTTAGCTTTCAAATGATAACACTGGCATTATTCTTTATTTCTCTTATTGTCAAAAAAGTCTAAAATCAAGAATGTGCTCCTTCCTACTATCCTGTGATACAGACCCTAGACATAAATCTTATGATAGCACACAGTACAGTATAGTGTAATTTTAAAAAGACTCAGTGGTTTCCTATCCTTTTTATTATGGACTATTTTCAGCTGCGGACTAACACACATTTGATGCTCAAGTGAGTAATTGTGGCAGCAGGATGGAGTTTGGGCCTATAAAAGAAAAACCATGCGTCTTGTACCTGACCTAACGTGATGCACTTAAACAGTTTTTGGGATCACAGTCTACATATACAGTATATATCGACTGTACATAACTGTAACATCATTTTTTATACACTCTTCAGTACTTAGGTATAGCGTCTGTCAATGTTATGTTTGTTTTCTCTTTGCTGAAGGCGTCTGCATCTATAAACTCAATAAAGTTTACCTTCCTCAGCAGAAATGTACCCCCCACCCCCTCTTCTTTGACGGACAGCGATATTACACACGGCTGACTGTGAGGCTGTATCCTGCAGCTGTGACGGTTTACTAGCTCACAGCGTACGACTCCACAGCACAGGCAGAGTAAATGTGTTATGAACTTGAGCGTGAGCACGCTGGAACATCTGCATCACCATGTCGCCAAGCTCCCAAACATGAACCGTGTAATCAATAAAGATAGAGAACATACTGGTAATCACTTAATGTTTAATTGTCCTCTCTTTCTATTTGTCTTGATTTCTCAATGTTCATGTTTCTCCCCGTCATTACCAAATCGCGGGTTAAACAGCTGTAACCAGATTACTGTGTTTATCCACAAGCTAAATTACCATAATTGTGTAATATGTAATCAGTAACTTCGTTGCTTGCCCTCACTTTCTCCCGATGACTGTAATCTGTTATCATTTCCAAATCAAATCAAAGTCAAATTAAACACCACAAACACACTTAACATGTTCATTTTTCATAATTCTTTCTCTGTGTTACATAAACACTGCACTCTAATGGCCAATACTTTACACAACTAATCCAAATCCAAACAGAGACTCTGAACCCAAACAAATGGGTTGTTTACTTTTTGATGTTTTTTTTTGATTTGCTGTTGGTGTTGTTACAAAAAGCCTCGTCTTCCTGGGCTGAAAGTCACTTTCTTCACATTCGCAAGTGAGTATTGGATGGCTGAACAGTCTGTGTTGCATTTTCTCTGCGTTTTTTAATTACTTGTCATCGTTTGTATCTTATTCTCTAATTTTTAAGCAGTAATTTGTTTCTACAAAACAAGAAGTTTTTTATTTTCAGTTCAGAAACCTAGATTAAAACATGCCTGTGGAAAGTCAATGAAGGTGAAAATAATAACATGGAAAACAAAAAAAAACAACAAAGCTATTACTTTTATTTTACCTAGACAGAGTTAATTCCCTGCCTCTCAGCCACCTATGACAATACTGTCAATTTTTGTTTTTGTTATGACAGTTCTTCCATGATGAGGAGCTCTGTGGTGTTTTTCCTGGCTGTCAGCTTTGCCATGTTTGGATTTGGTAAGAACAAACATGTTGACAAAGGTTTCAGTATTGCTTTCATTAATGCTCGTTCTCTTTTTTGCTTCTTAAAATCACATCTGATATGTCAGAGAGTTTGTTTGTATGTTTGTATGTTCTGTTGTTGTGTCACATGCTTCCAGTTCACGCTATGCAGAGTCAGTAATACAGTAGATATCATTCTTCATATTCTCTATGATGCTTCAGGATACACAATTTGCTCTGTGCACAGTTGTGATGTGGCTTTTTGGTTTAGTTTATCGACAAGATTCTAATATATTTATGAAATGCAACATATCAGAGATGGGTTTTTTTTCAAGGGTAGACAAAATCCTATTTCCCCTATTTTTGTATTCCCATTGTTGTTGAGGTTTTCACAGTCCACCACCTTTTCATTTATCAAGGTAGAGACACACGTGCAATGACTGACATGGCCGACAAGTGCAAATAGTAATGCAATTCTCCTTTTTTTTTCAGAACAGGGAAATAAATGCACAGACAATTTGGCTACACCCTGTTCTGTGTGCAATAGTCGTTTCGCTTCATAATTAAAAAACACAATTCAATCAAATAAAGCAAAAATATACAAGGACATACTTTTAATGTCTGATGTTGAATATTAGAAAATAGAGAGAGAGAGAGACACAGACAGACAGAGAGAGAGAGAGAGAGAGAGAGAGAGAGAGAGAGAGATGATCAATATCTCTCTCAAGTCTTTATGGTAAATATGAAACTACTAACAGAAGCTGGTTAGCTTAGCTAAGTAGTAACACCATCCTCTTACCAGCACCTCTAAAATTAATTCAATCAAAATTAAAAACTAACACTGCATCTTGTTTTCATGATCAGTACAAAAATGTAAGTATAAAAAAAAAACTCCAACTCTTGCTTTTGTTTGGATTTAACAAAAAGATGCCAACCAAGAGGCGCTGGTGGGAAGATTTTGTATGAAACGAGGCTGGCTGCTTTCCCCTGTTTTCACTCTTTATACTAAGATAAGCTACCCTGTTGCTATATATACTATAGATATACTATACATAAAGATAATAATAAGATGTTTTTCCTAGAAGTGGGAAGATGTGACTCAATC
Organism: Chaunax sp. Z400; assembly: GCA_037577475.1. Taxonomy (NCBI): domain Eukaryota; kingdom Metazoa; phylum Chordata; class Actinopteri; order Lophiiformes; family Chaunacidae; genus Chaunax; species Chaunax sp. Z400. The sequence continues at coordinate 11,749,272 of CM075200.1, forward strand.
TGAATAAAAGCTTGGTCTCAGACATTTCTGACTTGAAATGTGGAAACTCATGATTAGTTCACAAACACTGACTGTAGCCCGTCAGGACACACAGTCATGTGGATAACATGAACTTTGCCTTCTTTCGTCAGGCCTCTCTCTGCAGTGTTACTCCTGTCCTGGTGGCTCCTCCAGCAGCTGTGAAGTCAAACTGGAGTGTAACCAAGGTGTAGACAGCTGCCTCAAACTCGACAGTGGTGGTAAGCATTGTTGAAGCACAGTTAAAAAAGTGACAGATCCAAATTCATTCTGAGACTTTCCAAAGGAGTAAACACAACGCTTATTAAGCTCATCATCACCAGATAAATCAATCTGTATTTTGAGCTTGACAGAGCTACAGGGGAGTGATGAATAGGAAAAAGGAGGAGTATACAGAACGTAATATGAATGAGGGATGCAGGTACGATGTTAAAAATAGTATGGAATTGATAGGAATGATTTTGCTCAAACACTAATGTGAGCTACAGCAGGATTTCATACAGCATTTCACCCTCACCCTAAACGTCAGTGTTTGACAAAGTGGAAAATAGACTCAATATTTGACTGTCTCTCTCCAGAATTACATTTCAAATGTATCACAACACTTTTTTTCTTTGCTTTTTGTATGTCATTTTAAATGACAATGCCAAATATCACAAAGAAAAAAATGTCAGGTGAGGTAGTGTTAGTGGGAAAGAGTGAGGAAGTCTGCCAGGAAGAGTTCGGTGCAAACGGGTGAGAAGAACACAAGACTTTCCTTTAGGAGACTGCAGTCTGTGTCCTGTGTGAAACCAACTTCTGTAACATATAACTTACATAACATACCGTATGTAACTTATGTGACATACGTAAAGTCCCTCTTGTACATATTTAACCCAAACCATGTTTTGTTTTGGTGTTTCGGTGCCTTAATCTAAACAGACAGGGACCATTTCATAACATATTGGTCAATATTGGACATTTTTGCCTTTAAAAGTGACATAGTGCAGCTCTTTGAAGGCAAAAATGTCCTTTAAAGTGCTGCACTATATATTCTCCATCTCCGGGTTAATGTCATAAACCAGTTTCTTTGCAGGTAATAAATGAACTAAGCCTAAAAGCCTTTTTTTTTCATGGTTATGATCTGGAAACATCTTATCTGGAGGACAATTTTCACAAATAGTTTTTCATGGGTCTTTCTTTGAAGTGGCGGACTTGTCTGCCTGTTGATGTCATTGAAATGTACAGTAAATATAACAATAGCTCAGTATACTCATGCTGTGTCTCTCACACTGTCTCCCCTCAGAAAATACTTACACGAGCTGTATCAGGTACGCAGACTGCGACTTTAGAATACTGGCTGCAAGATATGTCTTCCCTGACTTCACCTTCACCTGCTGTCAGTCAAATCTCTGCAATAAGAAAGAAAAAAGTGCATATCAGAGACTTGTGGATTTCTTAGGTTGAGAGACAATAAAAAGAAAGACGTAACATAGCTTGTGCTGATTACAGTATTTTGATTCTTCTTTATTATCCACTATTTTCTTTTGTGTCTATAATGATGATATTTATCTGTCAGAGAGCAGCTTTGCAGAAAGTCTTTGGTTTGATGGTGTAAATTTAAGGAATACATCCAGACATGGAACATGTTGTCATTTGCATATTTAGTTTGAGCACCACCCAGCTCAAAGCCAGAGATCCAGGCCTTTTACCCATTCAAAGATTGAAAGTTGGTTCAGATAGTTTCAGGGCCAAGACCTCTAATCACTGGCTCTACTAGATAAAACTGTGTGACTCAGAACGTCAGCAATCCTGAGGGAAACTTCAGAGGGAACCGGCTAGTAAATGGTTCCATTTGTCTTTTGCCCCTATTCTCGTGTTGGATGATCAGTTTGCACTTCAGGACCACTGTGAGCCTCCTCCAGAGTTTTTTCTGCTCTGCCATAGGCGGATCCAGGGGTGGGGCCAAAGCGGATTTTTTTTTTGGGTGGAGCCTCAAACTATAACTACTGCATAGTGATGCTGCATGTAGGTCATGTGGGCTGGAAGCTTAAATGGTAAGGATTCCAATTTTTATGACTTTTGATGTAACTTGGATGTCAATGAGAATCTTATTTATAAGTTGGTAATAGCTGGTAAAGTTTATTACGGTCAATGGTTCTCACGTTCAGTCACAAGTCTTCACACTCGAGCTCACCATCTGAAAGACTCTGGGAAATAATGTTTCAGTCATGCCACAACCATCGCTCAATAAATTAAATCAATGCTTGAAAAGCGATGATGGAAGTGAGTCCTGGCTTGCATTCAGCACGTCATTAATGATAATATACATAAATTCTGAGAATAAAGTCAGAATTCTGACTTTGAAAGACCTTTTTTAAAAATGAATTAAAAACTAACTGTGTCTAAATCAAGACACAATATTGTGGAAGAAAGAAGATGAGACTAAAATGTAGCATAAAAATAAAAAAATACTAAGATGTGTCAACGCCCTGATGCTGTTTGTGGCTTACAGGGCTGAAAGAAACACCATGTACATTCAGAATAATGGGATGTGTGTTGGCTGGATTCAAACTCAGATTCAGAAGGCCTAAGTAAGAGCCCTAAACTTGCTGAAGCACAACAACAGCTTATAAACAGTCTGAAGAAAATATCGAAGTAGTCCACTGTCTATGCTGCCCTTGAATAATAATGAAGATCATACTGACTTTTTAAACAAGCCACAGTTTTCCCCCACAGCCGATTATAGAATAGTGTGTGTGTGTGTGTGTGTGTGTGTGTGTGTGTGTGTGTGTGTGTGTTTGTTAGTGTGCGGTTAGGCCTGTCTCTGCAGCAGTAAGTACAATGTCTTCATTTGTTGACTTTAATTAAAAGAAGGACAACATCTGTTACCTGAAAAAATGTGAGTGTGTATTTCTGTGTGTGTGTGTGTGTGTGTGAGTGTGTGTGAGTGTTCAAGTATGTGGAGGTGTGTGTTTGTGTCACTCTATCCTCCTAATGCTCTCACAAGTCTCAATATAAGATCAAGTTAGAATATTTATTCTGGAAAACAATTTGAAAAATGTGTTCTTTAAAGTTGAAAAGTCAAGATTTATTGGGAATCATTACACATCAATGCGTGCAAGTGCAATACAAGAGACACTATTTTGAGAAAAAAAAAAGTGTGTGTGTGTCTGTATGCATGTTACAATGCTGTCCAGGTGGTGAGATAATTAAAAACATTTCTCACACTTGATTTTACATCGAAATCTCAATGCCAACATCTGGCTGAGCAAGCAAGGAAAAGAATAGGCGTGTGTGTTTGTGTGTGTGTTTGTGTGTGTGTGTGAATGAAACTGAGACTAAAACAATCTGTGTTGAGTGGACTCTTTTGTTATGCAGTTAATAATAATAAAGTAATTAATAAACAATATATGTATTAAAAAGTATGGTGGCCCTTAAGCCTCAACATGGTGCAAATACAGCAAATACAAAAAAACATGCAGAAAATACAAAAAACACAAGTAAAAAATAAAGAAGAAACAAGCAAATGCATAAATACAGCTAGTTACAATGTTACGAAATAAGAAAATAAATGAATAAATAAATAAAAATAAAATAAATGTCAATAAAAAATAAATTGATACCAGTGGGTAAGTGAATTGTTGCCATAGTTTGTGCCTGAAGTTAACATTATATGGACTTAGTTGGCATGTACACTACATCTGCAGACGGTTGTGACCAGAGTGACAGAAGTGAAGAGTCAGACAAGAAATGGGGAGAGCAACAAATATGGCAACAGCTGGCTGAAATGGAACTGGTGACAGTTGCGGCCATGCAATACGGTATGTACTGTAACCATTCAGCTGACAAGGTGCTCTGTAAAGACGAATCTTTGGCTCATTATCCAAAACTCTTGATGGATGAACCTCAGTGGGTTTCTGTATTTGCAGTGTGGCTTTTAATTTGAATTTTTCCTCGAAGAAAAGGTTGGTCTATGGGAGCAGGAAGCCTTCATATATCCTCTCAGGGTTAAAGGGTTAGAGACTATTACAAAGTATGGAATTGGTATTAAACAATAGTTGCATAAAAAGGAAGGCCGCACCTGCAGAAGTCAGAGACCCAGTGCACAACAAAAACCATACCTGTCACAATCACAGGAGACTTTTGGCTGTGCTGTTTATATTTTTAGAAAAGAAGAAAAATGAAATCAGAAAAGATCCTGACATTATTCTCTATTAAGCACAGACTCGTAGGACGTCAGTACATCTACACGATCTTACAAATAGGGAGCTTTGGATATTTTGCAATGGCTTAAAACAGTTATAGAGATGTTGATAATATCCACCATATGTAACATACTATCTACATTTTGACATAACTGGTATTTGAGATCTAAGAAACATGAAACCAGAGTTAAGCAACTTCAGAACATCCATAACTTTGACCCAGAAAAGTCTCACAAATGTGAACAGTTCGATATTTTCATTCTGCAATCCCAACACAAATCATTCATCATCATTTCTGTCTGTTGAGTCTTATTGTGGAATGATAATATCTATATAATATCTTTTGTGTAAATGTCCTCTTCCTTTACATGTACACCACATTCCATCAAAATAGTCAGCCAGAATCCTGACAACAGTTTCTAATTATTGGTAAACTGTCTGGTTGTTGGTTTATTTGCTCATCAGTGTCTGTATGGAAATCCCTCCGAAGATTGAAGAATATATTTCAGAGGCAATGAAAAACAGTAAGAACCTGATGTCTCAGCGTGTCTGATCAGCCTGTCAGACTGAGGGGAGGAAAGATTCCTGCTTCTGACAAAACAGCTGGCTGACACCGAGAAGAAAAAACAAACAACAGCTGATGTTCTACAGTCTTTTCAAGCACTGACATTATATAAAAAGAGCTGGATTTGAAGCCTAAAGCAGTACATGTGAGTGTTTTAGCTGAGATCCATAAGCAGCAACCATCATCAGAGAGAGCATCAGCTGCTTTTTGAAAGGTAAAGGCCTGTTTTTAATTAATGGCAGATGTTTTTTGGTTGTTGAAACAAGCAGATGCCTCAGCGAATAATTAAAGTTTAACATTTTTGAGAGGTGCTCTTACTCAGATGCCTCAGCAGCTTTCAGTTTCTCCCCACACCTCTGCCCTTCTCTCACTATTTTTGAATTTGATCATAGTTAGACATAAGATTACTTAGTTTCAGTATTATGAAATTGTTACGGGTTTGTCTGTTGCCATGGGCACTGGTTTGAGAAAAAGAAATGGCTGTCCTCTCACTACTGACTGTTTTTGTGATTAATGGGACCACTTAAGTTGGCTTTATGGCAGCACTTCATCTAAAAAAACTGTGAGACATTCTGTGTCTGTGTTTAGAACTTTTTTGTGTGTTTGTATCCAGTATGTCCAGTTTGTTTTATTTGTGTGTTTTCCAAATATGTCATTATCCATCCAATTGTATATTTGAAAATCATTTAAATATTATGTGAATAATAGTTTTAATAATAATAATGATAATAATGTTACACTCAATATTGTAACATGTAACATGACAATTGTTAGGGAGTCAAGAGGATTTATTCACTTTATTACAGTAGTTGCATGAACTTAACTCTCATAAGCCTGTATTGAAACAACACACAGAGATATGTCAATGGTGCCGTTGATGCGACATGACATGGCATCCAGGTAGGCTGTTTTGTGTGACAGATGTTTGGGTTTCAAGGCTTATCACATACCAAAACATCCCCTCACCCCCAAGGCCCAATCCCAATTCAGCCCTTAGCCCTAATCCCTCGTTTTTTGTGTTCACATGTAGGGGTAGGGTGTCCCGATTCTTGTTGAGACAGAGGGGAAGGGCAAAGCAGAGGCACACTCCAAGCAGAGGGGTAGGAGATGTCAGCCAGAATGCCTTGTGAATCATCTGCAAGATCGTGGCAAAACAAAAAAACAAACAAACAAACAAAAACCCACAAATATATTTGATCTGTAAATAAAGATTAATAAAATTACGATGACGGTCGAGTTATATTAGTTTACTGCCGTTTCAAATATGTATTACTACGGAGCCCCTAAAGTCACATAAGGGGACATTTTTTATCTTGTGGGAACAAGATCAAAGTCCAAATACAGGCAATAACAGTACACAAATAATCCAGGAAAATCAGGAAAATGATGGACAAAGGCATAAAACAGTCCAAGTCAGAAAACCAGAAATAACACAAGGGGAAAAAAAAAACTTATTTGAAACACTAAGAGATGGCTGGAACATAGGAAGAAGCATTGACAAACAATGTTGGCAACTAACAACAGGAATCTCACAGACTGGGATAACGAGGGAATGACAAACAGGTGGCACAGGGATGAGGAGACAAGCACAGGTGGAGACAATCAGACAATCACACACTGGAGGGAAAAATGTTAAAGGGGAAAGACACAAAGAGGATACAGTGATAAACTGACATGAGACAGAGCTGCAAAGACACAGAGGGAGACGGAACAAACCAGAACTGAAAACAGGAGAGTAAAACTGAGACAGGGGAAACAAAAGGTCAAAACAGATCACAAGAAAAGACAACAGGAAGTGTAAAGTAAAAACACAACATGGAGAACATAACCAAAATAAAACAGGAAACAGAAAATACAGAACCTTCAAAATAAGAGGACCCAACATAGTCGGATCAGATCCATGACAGTAAAGCTCTGTAATGAAAACAGGAAATCTGTTTTGTTGGACTGGTACAAGTTCAACTCAACTCAACTGAACTTAACCTGTCACTCAAACCATATACACAGTATACAGAAGAACGAAATGACGTTTCTCGCAGACCATACATGTTAACTATTGAGCTAGAAGCTGTTTCTCCCTTCATCCTTTGTTTATGCTAAGAGAAACTTTCCTCAGCTCTGTACACACACAGAGATTAAAGTGGTATCGATCTTTCAATCTATTTACCAAAATGTCTAATTATTATCAACACCAAGCAAACTGAATGAGTTTTGGTGTTACTTTTATTGTTGTTTGTTGACCCATTTTTTTTTCTCTCTCAACAGCTTCACTTACACAAATAGATAAGCAGCATCATTTTTGTATTATTACTGCTGACACTTTACAGTGTAGCTGCTGCGTGTTGACAGGCTGTAAAACTGTTACTGGTGATAAAAGACAAGCAGCTACAGGTTCTCTACTTCTACAGATCTCTAAATGAGCTTTACTGTTTCATACGACCGGTTTGTATCTGTGTCATTCTGCCGATCAAGACAGCAACTGGTTTTATCTCTCCATGTTGCTGTTGCACTGTTGCATCTATAAAAACCAGAGATGTGGAGGGCTATTTTTTAATATATAATCTCCTCTAATCCCGGACCAATTAGTTTCATACCAGCACATAGAAGAGAGATGTCCCTCTCTCTCTCTCTCTCTCTCCTTCCCTTGATAATTTCTTTTTGTCCTCCTTCTTCTTTTCAAAGTTGTCTCTCTCGTTTTTTCTCTCTCTGTCCGTCTAAATGTTTTTCTGGCTTGTTTTCACACAAGTGCTGCACCTAGACATGCACACATTAACGCAACATCAGATCATCCCACTTTGATTTTGGTTCCTATTAATCCAATTAGATCCACAACATTATTGATTTCCCTTCATCTGTTCTCTCCTCATGTCCTCTTTTTAGTCCCTTCTTAGTTTGTTTGGAAAATTCCACCGTTACTACTAATGGTGTCAATCGATTAAAACATTAAATTGCATTAATCACAATTCAAATATTAGTATTTACTTGTAAGTTTGATATAAATGAATGACAAGTTGGTTGTAGGGATCAGAGTGTTTTTAAAAAAACAACAACTTTGTAACATCTTCGTTTTGATGATTTTTTCCTACATCCATAATGAATTGCAGACTTAGCAGACAACCACATTAAGCTCAGTTACAAAGTAATGTCTGCTAGGAATTGAATGTAAACAGCTTGACTGTAAAATGTCTTCAAAATACAAAAGCTCATGCCTACAGCTCTGCTTTCTTTGCCTATTCACTGCTGTACAATTCATGCAATTAAAGACAATGGTGCCCCTGTAGGGTTAGTTTGATGGGTCACCTGAGGTGATCTGGGTGATGCCTTGAAGTCCCCAGTGGTCAACAATGGGCCTGCAGTTCATGGTGATCCATTTGGTAATTGCATTGGTGAGATTAGTTGTTGCTCTCTTCACAGACTTGCCCCAGCTCTACTCTGCACGTATAGTTTGACAGACATGGCTTAGTCCTGTCTCAGCGCTACCATTTTTGCTAACGTCAACAAAGATTTACTTTGCCGGAGGATGATACTTCAGACTTGTTGTGCTTCAGTAGAAAGCAGCTCATCACTGCCATATGTGCACACAACTTTGGTTTTATCTAACCTTCCATCTAGAGGCTTTTTAAAATGAAAATTGTTGTTCAACATCCCTGGGGGATGTGTCCTCAGTCATTATGTTGCCAGCGTTTGCCACAGGTTTCAGTAATACACCCGGGTGAATTATGGGAGGAAATTGGGGACAAACTTGATGATAATAAAATATTTAATACTAAAAAACTACGACAAAGAAACTTGTAAGGTTTTCTCAATCACCAACAGATTGAATTGCATGGATTTAGAAGAAAAATCCATTGCTATTCACTTTTCTCTGCCTTTTGCTTTCTTGCTCTCTTGGGGGCTTTCAGGCATGTGTGTGTTGGAGATCCCATGTGGTGTGTGTGTCCACTGGGAGGACACAACACACACACACACACACACACACACACACACACACACACACTGAACTCATAGACAAATGCTCACATACACAACAAACCTTGAACTTTGAACAGCGAGGTGAAATTCATCCTCTGTGTATCCACGTAGCTGAAAGGTTCCCTTCATTTGCATCAAGTTGAATCTGACTCCAGGTTCAGGAGTCACTCAAAATGCTGATGTTCAGTCAATTTTTGACATAATCCAAATAGCTGACGTAAACCACAGCGCTACAGTTATACTGCAAAATCCAGAGAGATGGCCCCTGTCATTGTAATGGTACCATATCATATTCTATTACTATAACACTACCATTATTGTCTATTGAGATGGATCGTGTAACTACCATACTTTTACTTATATTACTATTTGGTAGTTCAACCCATAAGAATATGTCATTGTCGAACCTCAAAGTAAACCTTAAAGTTTACCTTAAAGTAAAATAAGTGAAGCTGTACAGTGGAGTATAATATTTCCTTGTGCAATGTCATGGAGTACAAGAAGAGAATAGCTTAAAATAGAGTTTACCTATACTCAAGTAAAGTGCAAGAAAATGAAAATGGTGCTTGGTCCATGACTCGAGTAAATGTACTTAGCTACTTTCCACCACTCTGGTAGATTAATAAGAACGTAAGTGGATTTATATCAGGTAACCAGCATATTACAAGTGAAAGTTATTAGTTGCAGTCAGAAAAGTTTAGTCCAGCCTCCTGAAAGTGAGCCAAAGACTCTTCATTTTGATGTGGAATTCTGGGATTTGTAATTCTGTTGTTGACGCACCAGGAAGCTGTATAACATACTAAGAGAATGAAATAAAAAACAAAAACCTGAGCATAATATTTAAATAATATTTAAATTGTGGCTTTAAACCAAGACAAAATATTTGAATAAATTCTCAGCTCAGCTAACATCCCTCCTCTATCAGCCTCACACGGCTCACTTACTTTTCAATAACCGCAAGACTCACTGCTTGTGTCCATCGCATGTACAATGGCTGGCTGACAACTCCCTACCACTTTGTAGATAGTGAGCCTTCCGACAGGCAATGAAGACGTGTTTGCAAAGAAAATTGAATTGATTTTCATTTTTATTTCATTTCTTTGTTGTTTAGGGTATCCGTAAGGTTCATCGACCTCATTACAAACTTCATAACATACACGTATACTGTATGTTAACATGCTGTAAATTCACATTGTTTCTCCTGCTATCTTTCTCTCTTTCTGTGACCTGCAGACACAGGTTCCCTCTTTGTCTCCGTTGTATGTATGTAATGACCACTCAAGTGTGGAGGGCTAAAAGATCTGAGGTCAAGAGTGAAAAGGGCAAAGGTTCTCATCTCATCGAGGACAGCCCTTCAGAAAACACTCTAGATAAAATGTGTAAGAGACATCGACGTGTTTACTGGCATATCTGACTGCGTCATCAGTGCTGAACTCAGATCAGCTCTCATGTTGAACTGCTGCAGGAATGTTAGCCACTGAACTGTGAGACAGCATGTCATGTCTGTTGGTGAAAGTGCAGCCAGAGACGCTGACAGCTGAGTGTGATCATGTCCAATCGGTAGCAAATGGTTTCAGAGTATAGATCCAACTTTTAAATCTGTTCATAATAAGGCTTACACTATACCATAAAAGATATTTAATGTAACAATCATGATTAATGCCTTAAAATGATTGACTTCTCTAAATTATTTTTTTTTCTGTTTCATCCCATGACTTATATACTTCAGCTTCTAAGGAAACAATAATCAGATTCAGACACAATACTAGTGTATGTATGTCTAAATGGAATGATTCTCACTATACTAAAGGTAATAATATGATGATCACACATTTATTTTGTTTAGGTCACACTATGGTGATATTCAAAATGAAATATTGATATCATGTTAACAATGCACATATGATAACATTGTGTAAATAATGCATCTGGTTGTCTTTTCCTTTTTATTAAGTGTAATTGTGCTGCTTGTACAGTTATGGTTAAAGGCCCTCTCTCCGTCTCTATACACTCAGGCCTTGCTCACACACACATACTGTCATGCAAATAGGATGCATGTTTATTGGTAGTTATTCATTCATCTACTTTTACCCTTTTCTATTTCTTTGCTTATATGCATACAGACAATTTACTGAAAATGGGGCAGCTGTGAGTTTTTTTTGGACATATAATAGGAAGGATTTCATCTTTAAATATAATTGTTTTTAAGTCATGTGTGACAACAAAAGAAAAGACAGAGAGGTGACACACACACACACACACACACACACACACACACACACACTCCCACCTGACTCTAGTCCCCATATGGACCCTCTCCTGAGAGAAAAAGCTATCAGGGATCTCATGTGTGTTTTTTATGACGTGATTGTGTGTGTGTGAGCAGAAGAGAGGCCAGTGCACCAGTCTGGAAATAGGGGACACATTAATCTTATTTGTCATAACCTGTCCCTTGAGACGCTTGGACACCCCCCTTGTCCTCATACCCACCCTCCCACACACACACACACACACACACACACACACAAAGCAGTAACACACACTGACCCCATCCTGCGTGCTATCGGTATCTACGGCGGACAGAGGGAGTGAGGCTAATTACATGTGAGGGTTAAGACGGTGGAAACAAGACAAAGACTGTGCTGCTGCTGCAATGTGCGTGCGTGTGTGTGTGTGTGTGTGTACATGGCCTTTGTTTGGGTTATAGTATAATTCACTTTGTGTCCTTTGCTGTTATTGTATCTCAGTAACACAAATTACTCTTACCTCTCATTAGTCTATGTTGGTGTCCAAACATTTTGTGTCCATCTCATTATGTGTGTGTGTGTGTGTGTGTGTGTGTGTGTGTGTGTGTGTGTGTGTGTGTGTGTGTGTGTGTGTGTGTGTGTCTGTGTGTGTGTGTGTGTGTGTGTGTGTGTGTGCCCAGGACAAAGGGACATTATGCAGGACTCTTTGTTTTTCATGGTGCTATTGGCTAAAGGACCTGGAAATAACTCTGATGTCCTATGAGGAGGAAAACAAAACAAATTAAATAAGGGAGAAAGTACAGCTTGTTTGTGTCTGTAAAACCAAATTCATAAACATTATTAATATAGCAGATGATATAAGTGGGTTAAAGCAACAAGAAACTGTAGGTATTTAATCTCTACCATATATACACTGCAAGGTCTTCTAAAACAGTATTATTTTATTATATTTATTTTTGAGATTTTTAGTCAGAAGTTTTGTTATGCTTGTTTTTAAATTAAATGGGTTTGATAATTGTGTGACAGCCTTATTGTCGGTCTGATTGTGCCTTGTTTGCTCCTCTTTTGTCGGTCTGTGGTCTTGTTGGGCATCCATTTGGGCTTACTGGGAGTACCTGGGCCCAGTACTGCCAGTCACTATAAAGCTTATCCAAAATAAAAGTGAATATACAGTATGCCACGGTATAAACAATTTAATTATTAACTTCAATTCTGAGATTAGCATTTTATCCCTCATGTATATATTATTATTGTGATAAAATGGTTACAATTCCACTTTTAGTTGATTTAACTGAAATTTTACTGTGCCAATTGACAAAACATTTTTCCAGTGCAGTTATGAGCAGGATATAAAGGTGTGATGTCCAGCCTGTAGCTCACCTGTCAAGTCTATGACCTGCAGAAAGAAAGTCCAGAAACAGTGAGAACTAGGCTCAAACAGCCAGCAGATAACAGTGAAAAGGTTTCCCTTTGGAAGCCTTGTGATCACCAAAAGTGTGGTTTTCACCCTGTATCTGTAAGCTTGTCGCTCTACTTTTGTGTGTTCGCCAAATCTTATGTAAACATTGTTTGAAGGTTATTTTAAATCATTTCCACTATTCAACAGTCTATTGTGGTTTTATGAATTTCAAGTGTCTTAATGGAAACATATTTATTGCTCAGGTTTGTATGTTTTATCGCTTATTCAGAAGTTTCACTCAGTAAATGCTTATGTTGATACTGCAATCTGAAATAAATGCTGAACAATGTGACAAAAGTATGAGAGAACTTAGGAGAAATGAGATGAAACAGAATAAGGACTACAAACCTGTCTGTGAATGCAGATCAAGTTTTTGTTTGGATTCGAAGATCCCTTAGAGAAGATTCAGAGATCCCAGTACACGGCGAGCCAAACCAGCTTGATCCCAGAACTCTGATCTACCTGACCACTGATGAAAAATCTGCCTTGTGTTATGATTTTTACCAGTCCACATATTCTAAAAATGGTATCATTGAATATTTCTGTGTACTGGCATCCTGAAATAGTCTTGGAATTGCATAAATTGAGTATAACTGGAATGCTGAGACTCTTGTGGATTCAATAAACCCTATTGAATTCATGTATGATGATGTTAGTCCCCATAAAGCCATTTTATTGTAGTGAGTTATTTTCTGAAACCTTAAATCACATTAAAATTACCTATTGTGATATCTAGGATAATCACACCCTTATGAAACTTTACAAACACAATCTAGAGACCTCCAGCATTCAGAGGAGGCTTTACCAGGCATACTGACAAAAATCGGTTTTCTGAGCAATTTCCAGAACGTGTTCATCATCCAATTACAAAAACAAATGCAATTCTTGTAAATCTCCAAACGTCTTTGATACCAGATCATAGCATGGATTTTTCTATGGTGTCTTAAGGTGGTACCTCTGAGATTTTTGAGCATTTTTATCAATCTATTTTCTAACCAAATCAAAAATTGCTGCTGCAAAAGATGAGATAATTAAGCATGGGAATAGTCATCATAATGTTATACGCCCATATACTGTTAAAGTTGGAATGGGCATCTAAACAAAGCACTGCTTTTGTTACAGGTTTATTACTATAAAACTAGAGACACCAAATTAACCTTCAGGTACCCAGGAGCCACTTCCATCCTGCATATAGTGTTAATCTGCTCTCTTCCCCTAAAATCATTTCTCTCCCCCTAAAAAGACAAATATTAGTCTTTGGTCTCTAAGGGTTAAACTAAAAATGAAAATCTCATTTGTAGACAAAATATGGTTCAATGTTACATTTCAAAATGCAACAGCAATATCTCTCTCCATAAACAGTGTCCCATTCTTACACTGTGGATAATCCACAGAACAAGCTGTGAACAATTTGTTCTAGTTTGTCGGTATAATGTCGTGGGAATCTTTCAATGCTGTGAGGCCCACTGATAAAATTTGATTCCCTTCCAGTGGATGTTGGCAGTAGGAGACAACCAAACCTGAAAAAAATCGAACTAAAGTGGCTACATTTTTCTCTTTTTAATTCCCATGAACCAACTTTTGAAACAAGGCTGTTAGAGAGCATCATCTCTGCAGAACGGTGCTAACATTTCACTGATTGGCATAAATAGTTAAAAATGTAAAAAGAAGCAGTCCTTCACTTCAGTTTGTGTTCTCCTTTTCTGTCTTCTCTCTCTCTCTATGTCTTTCTCTCCTCAACTCACCCCATCTCTCTCCCTTCCCTATTGCTACCCTCCCATTTCCCCCCCCAGGCCAAACTACAGCTATCAGATTTCTCTCTGCTTGGTTCTTTTCAATTAGAGTTGCTCACTTCCCCCAGCCCTCCCTGTGTGCGTATCTGTGTTCAGTGTGTATGTATCTGTGTATGACACCTTAGGAAAAGGCACCATGGTGAATTCTATTAAGAAGTCACTCATTTTTCAACACTCAAAACACAGCCAGTGTCCACCTACTTCTCTCTTCTCTTCTCTTCTCATCTCTTCTCTTCACACTCTGTTACATTTTTGTAGACATTGAAAACTTTTGTGTATTCTGTTTATGAAACATGGTTGGGTGATTAATCTTGCGAACCCGCTAGAATGTAGATTTTAAAAAATGTTGACGATGCCAGAGCAGTTTTGTTGGCTGTTTTACCGTCCACACATTTTGTATCTAGATTGGCCAATCGAGTAAAAACATAATATTGACCGATTTGAAGCAGTGTGCTAAAGATATATCAGTCAATTACAGTTAAAGTGGTGGCTGGCTTGTTAGGAGGACAAGTGACTATCTCATGATGTCCTGTACAAAATGACGGAAATGTCCCAATATGGGCTGAGAAAGCTTATTGACTAAATAAAGTCCACTGGTTTTTTCTCTGTGGTTATAGAAGAGACAGCCGACAGGTGTCAAACTGAGTACGTTTTGTGAACTAGGAACCTTTGTGGATTTAAAGCTCTACGTTAAAGATGAATACGGAGAAGGACGGAGCCTTCCGTACATCTTCAGCATTCATTCGGTACATAATCTGATACATTTTCGGCGAGCTTACGGATACAGACGAGATGGACGAAACAGAGCAACACCACTGGAAATGGTTGAGGGCAGTGCTGCTACAATTCATGCAAGCAACGACAAATATCTACAGACACAACAAAGAGGAAAAAAGAGAAGTGAAAAAGGGAAAAAAACAAACAGTGATTTGTACAGTTGTAGAAGGCACAGACAAACACTATATTTTGTCATATGATTTGGAGGACTTATCAATTTTACCTAAAAAATGACTTTCCTAAAGGGAGCTACATCCTCCCTCAGTTTCATGCTGTTGTGCTGGACGACAATCTGTGGCAGCAACACATGAAGAAACGTAGGTGGGCACTGTCACTAGGAAGAACAAAACTGACAACATTGTTAGAGCTCAAGATGCAGACAATGGGTTTTGGTGAGAATGTAAGCAGCATGTGTATTTTCAAAGCTACAAAATCCTATTCCTATCAAAAACAGGTAACACTGCCAATAAAATAAGCAGAGAAAAATACAAGTTGGCACTGAATTAACTAAATAATGCTCTTAAATGAGGCTAACTGGACTTTAAAACCAGGAGCTGGAACAAGGTGCTGTACAAAAAGCCCCACATGGTACCTGTACATTTCTACAACTCATGCATGTACCTAAATGTCAGCACAAAAAAAACAACCTTTACTACGGTACAGTTACCTTTCAATCCAGACTATATCATCTGAGGCATTTAGTCTGTTAAATCCAGCCCTGCAGCCCCTTCTGCATGTACACAATGATGCAGCTGGAGGAAACTCATACATCATACATGTTTCCTGGTGAACCATCAATCATGGACATGAGTAAGATGGCTGCCCCTGTGCACCATGGGACAGGTAAAAAAGTCAAAGTATGAGGTCAGCGTCTTTGACACACACACACACACACACACACACACACACACACACACACACACACACACACACGCACACACACACACACGCACACACACACACGCACGCGCGCGCGCGCGCACACACACACACACGTCCTTATGTACAGTTAGCAGTATGATTTATAGACACACACTTTTTGGCATCTCTGGCATCATTTTAAATATTTGCAGCAATACAATATCACTGTTGATGATGTTCAGACCGTATGACACCAGAGCCAATTTATTGCAGACAAGATACAGTGTGTGTGAGTGTGTGTGTGTGTGTGTGTGTGTGTATAGTCTATAAGACAGCCTGGGGGTTAATTAGAGAATAGTAAACAGAACACATGTGGCAGCTTAATATCCCCTCCGCCTTGCAGCTTATTTCACACCCCACCCGCTCTGTTGCTCTCTCCCTGTTGTGTTTGTGAGTTTGTGTGTGTGTGTGTGTGTGTTCATGTGTATAGTCGGGGGTCATGGGCGTTCCCCTGCCACAGTCCCAGAGGCTCTTCCCCCCCTTACCCCCAAAGACACCCGCCCACACACAGTTGTGCTGGTGCAGGTGTGCGTATGGTTTGAAGGTAATTTACACCAGATGAGGTGGTGTCTCTCAGGCTGCGGCCCGTCACTTCATCAATATCGAAGGGATGGATGAACAGAGGAATGACGAGGTGGACGGATTAGTGGAGGAGAAAAGGGCAAAGCATAATCTTACATAAAAGGATGAGGATAAGGATATATCTATCTCTAGCTGAGACAGACTCACAGATAGTAAAGATTTTATTTTTGCTCCTGGGCAACATCATATTAGTTCTAATGAAAAAAGAAGAAAACATAAATTGGTTTTTCACATCCAGCATTCATCAGAGACTTCAGTTCACTCTATTCTAGTAAATCAGCTGAAACAGTCTTTCTATTTATCCTCTGAGCAGAGGACGAGATCAGGTAATGTAACGTGGAAGGTAAATGATGCTCAACACATATGTAAAATGTCACACTAGACGCTGACACTACTGTGTTATAAGTAATGCATCTTTTAGTCGCAGGACTTCGGCTTGATATTTAAAATTGTGAGTGTATTTGAGTAATTGAGTGTAGTGGTGTCGTACCACCATTGTTTTGTTCAGTGTAAACAAACAAAGGCGTCGTAGAGAAAGGTCTTTGTTGTGGAGCTGTTGCCTGATCTCTATGTAAAAAGGGCCATCAAGTCACCAGTCAACATTACAGTACATAAACACCCGACAGTTTTTTTAAAAACTCTCAGCTCTTCTTCTAATGGCTCCAGATCAGAGAGTCCACTCTGTGGATGTTTATTCTACCAGAAGGTCTGACTCAGTCCCTGGCTTAATCTTCCAGAGCTCTGTAGCTCTCGCCTGCCCCTCGTCTCCACTCAGTCCTCCCCTCGCAACACTCAGCAATCCCGGTGACACACCTGAAAGTTTCAATCAAGTAGAATAATTTCAATAGATACACTCTTTCTCTCCCCTACGTCTCTGTACATTACCAAACTACTGTCTGTTTATGATGCCTCTTATTTCCCAATTATAACCACAATTTTCATAGGAGGTGGGGTTGCAGCATTTAAGGCTTACAGGCTCGTTGACAGGGTGCTTTTCCCCCTGAGCATTGTAGTCTGAACTTCAGCAGTTCTTTCAGCGTGAACCAGCGACTGAGCAACAAAAGACCAATCTGTTAGACCAATAAATGAGCAGTCAGGTGTGTGTGTGTGTGTGTGTGTGTGTTTACGAGCAGTAAATGAACACTCTCTCTATCTCTCATCTATCAAAGGCTTGACACCAGGAGCAGCTGTGGGAGCACCCACCCACACACCCACACACACACACACACACACACACACACACACACACACACACACACACACACACACACACACACACACACACACACACCCTCTCTCTACTACTTTAGCAATTTGGGATAATTAGCCTACTATACAATGTCCGCCTGTAGTCCCCAGGGGTCCTGTGGGCTGAGTGTGTGCGTGGGTGTCTGGTAAGGATCAGCTGTGTTAAGCGTCCCGTGACATCTAAACTACTAATTCATTGCTACATTAACGGCACTGATTAACATACGGCTATAGACACACTGACAAAAACACACACACACACACACACACACACACACACACACACACACACACACACACACACACATCTGGGGAAACCCTTGTGATTCCTTTAGCTTTTTTTTCCTGACCGCCTGCAACCAGATTTTTTTGGTCAGTCTGTTAAAACACAAAAGACACAACCTGCACATAGCCACACATAATTCACATCTGTTTATCATCAACGTTTGGGACAAAATGATTTTCATACTTTTCAACATTGTGAGGAGCAAGCCACTGTGGTGTGCACAAAACTATTTTTTTTTTTTAGCAAGGAAGGTTATGCTATCCAACTTCCACTAAATTGACCTGAAAATACATGCCACAACACACGTTTAATGGGATTGAGGCTAAAATGCATGAAGGATTTTATGGCTGCCACAGTTTTGCTGTTGAGAGGAAAGAGGAGGAAAAAAGAAAACGTGAACTTTGTGCATCTCTGTATTCTAGGAGTTATGCAAGTCTACTTGTTATGCAAGCACTTGGCCCCACTGTCGCCAAGTTCTTACTCATGGGGGATTGTTGGGTCTCCTTAGAATAAAGAGTCGGTCTAGACCTGCTCTTTTTGGAACGTGCCTTGATATAACCTTTGTTGTGATTTGGTGCTATATAAATAAATTGAATTGATTCTTTTGGAGAGTTGAGTAGAAAACCTAAAATATGGAAAAATTGATCAGAGAGGACAAACCTACCAAGTTGAAGCCATCTAAAACTGTTGGCTGGGCCTTTGAAGCTATAGGCCCCTTTTACACAGCTTGGTTAAGGCGGCACTGGAGCCACTTTATCAGCCACTCAGTCATTTTGCAGAAACGCTATGTGTGCCATCTGTGTTTTCCACCTCTGAGTCAGTAGCGGAGAACAAAACAGAGTCAGACGTCTGTGCATGTGCGAGATTGTGAGGTGGCTGGACAGGACAGGGGTGTGACAATGTGCTTTAGAAAATGTGCATCCCACAGCCAGAATACTTAAAAAGCAGCTAGTAGCAGTCAGCAGCTAATTCAGAGACGAAGACGATCAACCGAAAATGTCTTCAAGTTGGGGAGATAAATAAAAAGATTTGTAGAAAGTTTTTTGCAACGTGTATTAAGTTTTGAACTCAAGTTTAAAATATTGATAACATGAGATCTTAGAGGTTTTTGAATGTAGAGGCACTCTAAATTCAATAATAATAAACAAACATATTTTTCTTGCGTGTAATGTTATTTATCTGTAGGTTGTTTTGGTTGGCGTTTCTAAGTTATGGAGAAATTGGCTGTAGATATGTCTGCCTTCTCCCAAACAGAATTAAATTTGATGGCACTTTGCTTGTGGTGCTCAAAGCACCCCCAGAGAAACAACAACAACAACAGCAACCCCACAAGAAAACAAAAAGCGTTTCATCAGCAAAGTTTATTAAGAAAGAAAAAAGTTCATGATTCGCTAACAAGGTCTGTGGCTGTTAAGTATTTCAAATTTATTTTATGGTGATTGGAGCATCCCAAGCCAAAAGTGCCTCCTCATTCCATTATCCAAAGCTCTGCAACTCACACCAAAGCAATCAAGATGGATAAATACAGGTAAGAGGAAAAATACATATGAAGATTTTAAGGTGAACTGCCCCTGTAAGTGCTCTAAATCAGAGGTGCTGTGAGCACAGACAGCACAGCAAGTCCATCATGAATAGAGAGTAGATGAGTTCAAAAAACATCTCTATCAGTTTTGTCTCGGATCCAGTGACCAGGGAAAAGGCACAGAAAGACATTCATGTTTGTGTGTAAGACAGAAGGATAATGATGCATGTAACAGTCTGTCTCTCTGCTGCCATTGAGCTCCAGTGTCCTACTGTGACAGGAGCCAGGTGCTGGTGGGAGAGACAGAGAGAGGTAGAGAGAGGCAGAGAGAGAGAGAGAGAAATCAAGCAGCAAATCAATGAGATCTTGATTGGAGATGATTACTCTACTCATCCCCTTTCTTCCTGTGTATATGAGTGTTTGCATGTCATTTTTTGTGATCACAATCTCCTTTTGACTGCTCCTCTCCTCACAGTCTGTCCAATAACACACACACACACACACACACACACACACACACACACACACACACACACACACACACACACACACACACACACACACACACACACACACACGAAAAAGAAAAAGAGAGTGAAACTCAATCAACTCCTCTTTGAATTGTACTTATAGACAATAACTCTTATTATTATTAAAGAAATCTCTCTTTATTTAAACAGTAATGGTAAAAATTCAACTCGCCATCCACAACTTCTTGTGTTTCTGTGGACTTTATTGGGGTTACAATCAAAGATCCTCACACTTCCCTATGTCATGTGCTGAAATTGGTTCAATAATAGATTTGAATATTTTTTAACCGGGTTTTTCTATAACATAAATTCCTCCTCTGTCCTCTGACCTGTATAGTAACAGGTCCAGAATGAAAAAGAACAGGTTCATCTTTTAAGTCTGCATTTAAACACTACTCATGTACAGTAAAATAATGTGTGCTTGCTGTAATCCTTTACAAAGTTTTTCCTAAAGCAATTCCAAATATAAATTGGGTTCAGCTGAAATGTAAGATAAAACCTTCAGATTTAAAACCTGTAAGATTTAAAACCTGTCTGGTGTGAAATGCCCACAATAAAGAAGGTGGTAATTAAGTAAATAAAGAGAATAAGTCAGTGAGGGTAACGAACAAAATGTAGTAGTAAGAATTGATTTCCCGACTGGTTACATTTACAGTTATTTTAATCACACATCAGATTGAGTCAAGACTGTTTTTGTTATCTAAAAAGCCTGAGATGCTGTTGTTTGGTGGACATGTCTATAATAATAGAGTGTGATCTCTCTCTGTGTTACTCACTGACCTTACTGCAATGTCCTCAGCCTATTGAACCTGTTGACAAACAGAGAAATTGAGAGAGAGGACCATTGTTGCTTTCATTGATCCAGGCATAAAGCGACTATTTGCATTTCCCTCTCGTTTTCTTTCTCTTCTTTCTTTCTCCTTGGTCTCTTTTTATTGCAGCCCCATCTCCCTGCCTCTTCTTATCTTTTCTCTATCTCTCTCTCTCTGACTCTTCACGTTCTCTCTCAGAGCTTAGACAGCGAGAATAAAACCAGACAGTGATGGGAGTAAAGATGGAGTGAGGGAGGTAAACAGACAGACAGACAGAGCTCCATGTCTAAGATCTCAGATCTCTATGTGAAGCTGATCCCTTCTTGGCCCAATTCTTTACCTTGTTCAGTGGCTACACCTCTCCATCCCTTTTACCTCTGTTTATTTTCTATTCTGTCATGCACCCAGCTATAGGCTGCTTCATTTTTGATTAAATATTTCAGTTTTAACAATTACTGTCTTGTCTTGTATGACTTGATAAGCAATTAGCATGTGATGTTTTTTTGTTAGCTATGTCGCCAGTATTTGCTCACTTGATATTTTTATTTATTTCTTAGGCAGTGGAGAGTTTTCTTGTATCAGTTTGACCCCAAGTTGCCCTGTGCAAAACTTTTGGTCACTGTGTTGCTCCATTTTAGACCTATTTTTAAAATACAGCACAGTGTTGCTAACAAGCAAACTGTGGAGCAACACAAAAACATTAACTACCAGATAGCTCAATTGCAACACTCACACTCATGCAAGTGTGGCAAGGTTGTTTTGAGTTTTAAAATTGGTCATTTGCCCCTATTTCAATGACATTTCGGTGGTGAACCATGTCTAATGTAGTGCTGTTGGCTAAAAGCTACATTTCAACTAAATCATGCACATAAGAGATTGGAGAATGACGAAGAAAGATAGACACCGATTAAAAAGAAGCTATCAAAGTCTTGTGCAATTCAAGGCACCTTTTTTATTTCAACTTTGTAAAGTATAAATATGGAGTTGTGATTTGCAGAAATGTACAGTGCCAAAATGTATTCTTGTGATGAGGCTGATTGACCATCCCTAGACGGGTCTTTATACAAATAAACAAGAGTGTGCGGTAATAAATAAATATATACAAAACAATACCAAACAATGTTACATTTAGAATGGCATTCAGTAGAATACATATCTCTGCCGAGGACGAAAAATCCTATACATAGGATGAGTGACGCATATCACATTGTGTTTTTGTGTTTACATTGTTATTATAATCAAAACAAAAACAAAAAAAAATGTTTATTGATTCCATCCTACTAGATAACAACATTATTGGTACAGTAAATCTAAGCTGAGAATGTCGTACAAAAAGTTTTGTTCTGGTACTTCTGGGATTCTTATGGCGCTTTCACACCAACCTTGTTTGGTTCGGACTTTCAGACTTTTCAGTTTGAAACACATCAAAATTGCAGGTGTGAAACCTCCCCTGGACCAAGGTCTGGATCAAAGACTCTTGGTCAAAGGTCTTTGGTCCGACAAAAACAGGTGGTCTCAGTCCGGATCAAACTGAACCATGGTTTGGTTCATTTAAAGTGTGAAAACACTTTTTCGGATGGTTCGGACTTTCGGACCAATCACAGGAAGTTACAGCAGAGATGTAAGATGGGACAGAGAGGATACGAGAGGACGGTGGAGCAATGACAACTGAATGTAAAAAAACTGCAACAGCAGTATGTAAAGGTGCGTGATGACATCTGTGAAAGTGGTGTGTTTACAAATGAGAAGGTATGAACATGAAAAGTTCTTTCGTGCGCTTGGAAATTCGCAATGTGAAACCAAAACTCACTGGATCAGAACCAGAACCGTGGTTCAGACCTCGGTCTGGACTTTCAGGTGTGAAAACGCCCTGAATCAGCAGTTTTTCAAGAATAGTTATTAGTATGACGACACGGTGCAGAGCTTTTGAAAATTTGAAATTATGTGAAAATTGAGGATTCTGAGGTTTTTTTGTGGAGGGTGTGCCTGTTTGTGTGTACATGTGGGTGTGTGTGTGTGTGTGTGTGTGTGTGTGTGTGTGTGTAGTGTTGCAAAATATCAGCAGAAACACCTTCCTGCTTGTATCACACCTCCCTCCTCCACCTCTGTGTTTGACCTTGTTGCTGCGGAGCTTGAGGCGGAGGGGGGTGGAGGGTGGAGGGTGTGGGAGTGATTGGGGTTGGCGGTCAAATCTCCTTCTGTTAACGAGCTGTCAACTGCAGACTGGAGTTCCCACACATCCAAACAGACATGGAGCTTGCTGACCTGCTATTCACACTGACCCATTAAAATGTGTTCATTCACAGTAAAAAATCTGATTTGTTGAAGCTCTCATTCAAAATATTCAGGAAAGTTTTTGCTATTGGTTCTAGATCTCTTCATGTACAAATGCTTACACACACACACACACATGCACACATACACACACACACACACACAGAGCTGACCTTACGGTCACAATCTCAACCTTTTGACCTTTATGGTCAGAGGTCTCGGCCAATCAAGAGTCTAAATGTGAACAGAAGGGGCAATGGACTCCCTCGACTGTTCATTACAGCTTTCTCTCTCTTAAATTGTGTGTGTGTGTGTGTGTGTGTGTGTGTCACCAGGTTAAGAGCCTTTCTATTGGCACCACAGGGACAGAGTGAATAGACTCTAATGACTGATTTTATCCTTTCACCCTCCTTCTCTGTCTTTCTCTCAACATCAAAGCTGAAATCAGAGGACATGAGTCGAACTTTATTGTCTCATGTTGTGTAGTGATCCTGCAAATGCTTTCAAAGAACATGTTAACTTTTTACATTTATTTGTAAAAAAATGTGTAAATACTGTATATGATTTTTTTAAAAACATGTTATTTAAATGATTATAGGTTATTTAATTTATTTTTATACTGACACCCTTACTTCTGAGACATCTGGTATTTTTAATCAAATGTATGCAAAATATAGAGTGAGGCTGGGAAAAAAAGCTGAGATCTTATGCTTGATGGAGCACATTTTCATTAGATCTTGATCAATTATGGTTGCTGGTTCAGATGGATGTGTTTGATACAGTAGTGTCTTTCCAAGCTCCTTAAAAGAGGCTGTACATCAAGGGGCCAGCATATCATCAGCTGTTCTAGTAGCTGTTCTACAGAGTTGTCATTCTTGCCTGGTAATGATCTTCGGCTTTTATTTTCCAAGCAGAGGTCTATTAGTTCTCTATTTAGAACTCCAATGGGGGAGGAGACCTCTGTGTTTGCAGCTATCAGCAGGGAACACATCGGAGACTCTGCAGGTCTGACGGTCGCTGATAAGAGCTGCATGATTAAACACACACACACACACACACAGAGGGGATGGTGGTGGTAGTCTATTGTTGGGGTAACAACAGACGTCTGGATGAGAGCTGATAATCAACCATCAAACCAGATTTTACGAAGCATTTTCTAGAAAAGCGTGACAACACGGACGAGCATTCACATGCTCTACTTCAGCTCGACACAACTAACGACTGAATAAAAACATCACATCACACAGTAAAACGCACTACAAAGCTTCAACTAAATTAAAAAAAAGAAGTGTTAAAGCATAACACTTTCAACCAATATTTATTTTTTTGTCAAATTAATTGTAATAGGTTAGACCTGTTTTTGGTAATAGGCAACATTTGGGAGGAGTTATGTGTGAGAGTCACACAGATGAATAACAGAAGTTATTTATGTTATTTAAATTAACAGAAGTTCTCTATTTTATCTATATGAGGAAAGGAAAACATTCATTGATGATGTAGACTAACTAAAGCATGATTTAAAGTTTTTAATGCAGTTGCAAATTATTAATTTATAAGCACAATTTCTAGGAGAAAAGGCTTTTTCATTTTGTTAGTCCATCAGTATTTTTACATTTTGGTTCTGAAAGAAACTGGAGATTAGGAAAAACAGGCCTGTACTTTACTGTATCTATTTTATGGTAAAGGCTTTAAGGCAATGTCAAAGAAGGATTTAAATTTTGCACGCTCAGAATGACTTTGGTTGTTTAAGATTACATTTCAAGCCCCAAAATTCAGTTAACTGGTCCTAGAACAGCCTCCCATTAACTGAGCAGACCTGAGCTGACTTAGCCAGACTTCCTTTGAGCTTTGTGTGACCAAGTTGAATGCCTCTATGGCTCAGAAACTGCAAAGAAAAGAAGTCCTCAAAAGTGCTCAACCCTAAAACCATTAAAGCATGTCTTCCTAAAACTTCCCTGTCATTTATACCACAATTATCCTCTGATACCCTCCTCTGTTGTCTCGAGTCTGTCCACGGCTCTGCTGGGCAGCTTTTTCCTAATTTATCCTCAGCTCCTTCAAACCCCCATTTACACCCCCCCCCCCCCCCCCCCCCCCCCAGCTCTGTCCTAGGCCCCTTGTGTCATAGAAATCCTTTGTTCCCTTTGCGTCCTACAACACACACACACACACACACACACACACACACACACACACACACACACACACACACACACACACACACACACACACACACACACACACAGAGTGAGACAGTCTCTTTCACCAGCCTTAACATTTATCTAACAATGAAAGTCTTCCGTTGCAGAGTAGTCAGACAAATTAGGAAAGTAAGCACGCAAACAAAAGGGTAAAACATTCATAGACTCATTATAGTTAGCAAAAACTATTAAGTATTATTAAGGTATTATTATTATTATGTAAAGTATTATTAAATTAAGATCTTACTACCTTTTTGGGAAAGAAAGACTCTCTCTTCTTTTTATGCTATAAAATACCACAATAAAGAAACCTACTTAAGTTTCATATCAGCACCAATGATTTTCATCCCTTGTCAATAATTTGACCTTTTCTTTTTGAAAAGCGTTGTGCTCTATGTGGGTTCTGGCTCTTACACACAAATCCTGGCTTCCATCTTTGTCTCGGAAGAAAGATATGATCCTTTTCTCCACTATGGTATAACTCAATGGAATAACTGCATGACTCTGCAACTCTGTGACACTGGAATCAGCAGTATCACAGAGGAGGACTGAGAGGTTCACTGGAAATGAGGAAAAAGAGATGGAGAAGTATTGGCTGGTGCATGTGGATGTGCATTTGTGTCAAACTTCTATATGATATTCTCCTCTGATCCATTTACTGTCTTAGCTGACCAACAAATTCCTGTGCAATAATCTGCTCACTGTAGAGCATATAATATTAAAATTCTGCATGAGTATATTGACATTGACAATGACAATATATAATGACGCTCCATCATCTGTATCATATGTGGTGTGTGGATGAGTCACTATTCAAGTACGGTGCAGGACCCAAACTTTTTATGATTTTGTTTAGGGAAACTGCAGAATTTTAAGAAATGCTTCAATTCAGCCCAAACTATTGATATTTCTGCTGCTTATTGTAGTTGTCAATAAATTGGCAGATTGTACTGGGAGTGCACATTAAGTCTTCCTATGTTTCATCATTTTAAGTCTTTGTTTTGTCTCAGTTTTATTGGTGTGATAAACTCCAGCAAATATTTGACATTTGAAATCTTGATACTACACAAAACTCCAATTCAGGGTCTAACGACGAGGAAAAATGTCAAAAACCTTCTTGTTTTATAGGTGCAATGGCTGCTGTCTAACGTCAGTGCCATATTCGCTGTCCCGTGTCTGCTTCACATTAAAGTTACCCGTGTTTCAGTAGTGGAGTACTTTTGAGACATGCATGCTGCCTGCTTGATGTGAAACCTTTGTGTACATGTGCAACTTCAATGTAGTGCATTAAGGGTGGAAACTACTAAAGCAACTGAATGTAACCCTAAATGGTATCCAAAACATGAAATTATTTAGGGATTCGAATTTTATTCAAACATTTTAAGGTACTGCAGTGTATCATAATTTTGATTGGCCCTATTGTAAATGTCTTGTAACTGTTTTGTAAGATGTAAAACCATGCAGACGCTCACTATTAGACCCATATCCTGCAATATGAGTTAGAACTTGTCAATGCAACAACTAACCAATGTAAAAACAGTTTGGTTGTATGCGACAGAAAAGCGTTTATTCATTACTTGAATCAATAAATTATGAAAAGTTACATGACAGAGCTGTGACAATATGCTATAAAACAGAAAAAAAAACGTTACTCTTTGAGATGCTGCTGAAGCTGCACTGCCTGTCACTCAAACGTGAAAATGCGATCTTCTTACTTCTATCCTAAAGGGATAACAGTGCCACCAAAATCCTGCTTGTAGCCAGAAATATGTTATATCTGTGGTGATAAGATCTGCCATGGAAAATAAATGGAAAAGGTTTTGGCCCTGGTACAGCTGCACCATAGATATGTATGCCAGTGAGCCAGAGAGTAAGACATATAGAACTCAGCAGTAGAAACATTGAGAACAGAATGAGGGAAAATTTGATTTGGAGTTTGATAGATTTGTTTTCATCACAGTTTGTTCACACATGTCCAGGGAATCTGTGACTTTTTGGAGGCTATCAAATAAGCTGTCAGTCCGGTTTCATATCATCAGGTGTAGGTCTGAGATGGGATCTTTTTGTCGACAGTGCTTTGTGCAGCAAAGGATGCATGCATTAGCATGTAAGGAGTTATGTGAGCAATTGATATGAGCTGACCTAATTTGAGCATTTTGTCTATGATCACAGATCTCCGCAGAGGATTCCCAAAGACATATCTTCATCTGTAAAATGTGGGGTATTTTGTGTTAACTCTGTAGCAGAATTACTTCTTCATTTTACTTGAATACAAATGTTCTCTATTGTGTCCAATCTATGTAAAACTGATAACAATAAAGCTTGATTACATCTAGCTGCTCCAAACAACACGGGTCCTAGTATCAGACCCTCGTCTTATTTTGTTGCTGTCAGGTGAAAACTTTCTATCATCAGCTCACCAGATTTGATGATTTTTTTCAGGTAAGTACTCAATAAAAAAAATTCAAATTCCCTGAACTTAGTTGAACTACAACAACCTTTCAAGCATTGAAAAATCAATAGTAAATAGGCTTAAATGAGGCCAAATGTATGGATTTTTTGCTGCCATTATGTACATTTCAAAAGAGAATATGGTAATTAATACAAAATCTAGGGAGAATAAAAACCCAAAACAGAACCTGTGCCCACAGTGTTTCCATTAGGGAACGCCACAACTGCAAACACACTGTTGATCGCACAAACACAACAACAGCTTAACAAGATAGCACAGGAGGTTTAACAAGCAGGTTACTTCTTTGCCTCTCGGGCTGATAAAAATGTTTGTTTCCATGGCAACAAAGCATTGTTATTTTACAATCCACTCTTTAACTGTCACCCCTTCAACTTTTTTTCTGGCTCCTATTTCTCAGTTCCTTCCATCACAGCATCCCCTCCTTTTTATCCCTCAGTGTTGATCCTTTTATCTTGACCTGCATCTCTGTCTCCTTCTCCTCCTTTATTTCTCTCATCTCTCCATCCTCGCCCTCTTTCGCTTCTTCCCTATTTCACATTTCTCTCTCTGCCTCTGTTTTCTCCTCCTTCCTTCTCTACTCCCTTCATTATAAAGCTAAGAGGATTTGGTGTTGGTGGTGTGTGTGTGTGTGTGTGTGTTCCTAGACCCAATTAACCCACTGAATTTCATGTCTCTGCAGAGCTGTTGCACAAAATGAGAGACAATTTCAATAACTACCACTTAGGTGAGACGTTTTCATGTTTGCAAATGGAGGCTTGATTGTCCGAGATCATGCTGCATCCTGTGAACTGTACTTTCCTCATTTGAAGATCAACATGTCGAAACTGTTGAGCTAAAATAGATCTGCATGTGGCTTCAAATCAGAGGTGGATTTGTGTACAATTATTACATTTTGATATCTTTTAATCACAAGAGCATCAATGCCAATCAAATGTAGCTTTGCTTTGTTTGTTACCTCTCTAATTTTAGATCTGCTGTTATCTATCTATCTCATCTTATTGCCTTTGAATTTCTGGGATGCGACTAACTCTGTAAAAAACATCCTTTGAAGGTGTCACAATTTACACAGTAGTAGGGTGGGCAAATGCATCACATTTGCTCCTGCTGGTTTCATTCATTCCAATTAGAGCATAGACAAACATTAAATTCAATAGGAAGAGGGAATATTATTTAAATGCATGCATTCCTCCTGAAGAATCCATGTGAAAAATAATTAAGGAAATGTACAGAACAAGAAATTTGCATCACCGCTATAATACTGGTTTTATATCCCTGGAAGGGACGATGCATTTGGCCATGTTTGTGTATACATGTTAAGTACTGTAGGGACCAACCAACATGTTGTTTTTTTCAGGACTAATAACAATAATTAGTAAGTAAACAAAGACAGTTTAAGTAATCGATAATGTTGTTTGGAATCCATATAGATCCATTTATGTCAACATTTCTAATAACTACTAAAGGAACACTATTAAGATTGACTATTAAGATTATTAAGGGTAGTGAGTCCTGGCTCGAATTCAGCATGTCATTAATGATAATGCATGAATTCTCATAATAAAGTCAGAATTCTGATATTAAAGTCAAAATTCTTACAGTAAGGTCAGAATTCTGGGAATAAAGTCAGAATTCTTAGAATAATTTCAGAATTCTGAGAATTATGTCTGAATTCTGAGATTAATGTCAGAATTCTGACTTTTCTTCCTGACTTTAAAAAACAAAACAAAATTTTTTTTTAGACTGCTGATTTGAGTCTAGACGGGCAAAGTTTAAAGCTAATTTAAATAAACTGCTCTTCACTTATCCTGAATCATGTAGTGAGAATTTTAAAGGGGTTTCATCAAATAGTCATCACTTTGTTCAGACGCTGCATTAAGCTCTGAGGAACAGGTGGAATTGCGAGACATGAGGCACACAGTTCCTAAAGACTTTAGTCATCGATCCATCAGGCATAAAAAAGATCTTCAATAAAAATGTACTTTGTGGACCCAAAACAGATACTGAAACATCTATTGCGTGGCCTTTATTGGACTGAATGATGCATCATCTAGTAACTCTGTTTTCTTATTACATCCATTTCTAATGAACCATGTGATGTGAAGCATAGGTGGGTGTGCATGTTGTACACATGTTGGTCTGTGTGAGGTCAGTTTTCACTTTTTATCGTGGCCTTTTTTAAAAAAAAAATTCTATGTGCATCTCATTTTGTGCATTTTAGACTCCTGTACTGTTTCCATTGAAAGTCAGTCTTAAATGAAACTTTTGAAATGTCTTTGAGTACCTTGATACTGTAAAGAGTAAAAGCATTTTTTTTCATTTCATTTCAAAGCAGTATGACACCGTGAGCCAATGCACATACACATGCATACACACATTTAAAGGAGTCTAGGGGATAGTGAAGGTATCAGGTGGAGGCCAGCTGTGAACACAGACTGGTTAATAAGCTGTCTTTGTTTGAATTAAGGACTCATAAACCTGTCTGTCTCTCTGTCTATATATCTGTCGGTGAACATGTGTTGCCTGAGACTTTGATTTATAAAGGTAGTTATCAGATCAGGGAATAGTAACCATCATTATATGTTAAAATTAACATTATATCACCCTGACCAAAGATTTAGTGTCTTGGAGTTAGAAACAGTTCAAAATTTGCTCAAACATTGGTTTTCATTTTTGATTTCAACATTTAAGATTGATTTTATAATAATTTTGTATATTAGCAAAAACTTCAAAAGTAAAATTTTATATCATTACCTGTACATGATCTCTCTTGACTTTTAAACTGTCCATGAAAAAATTGTGTGGCACCTACAGTGGATTGTAATGGGAGAGGAATACATTAGTGATGTCATAACATGATCCGATCATTGTGTACTGGCAAATTCAGCTTTACATTGTTTTATCACCATGTTGTGGAGTGAAGAACATGGAGGTTGCATGATTACTAGCATCGTCATAAACAAGCTGCTGATGTTATTGCACATTATTTAATTCTATAGTAACATAAACACCCCCATCATCACCATTATTTATTGTAAACTAACATAAACACCATACCAGTCAGGTATTTACTAAACTTTTTCCAGATGCTGGATCTGTTTGCAGACACCACTGCCTGCTGTCTGTCCTTCTAGTGAAGACTAAAGAGAGATCATGAACCTGTGACATCATTCTGAATTATGAGAAGGTTTTCAGGCAGGGCTGCGGATTCATTATGACTAATCTGTTCCCAGTTTAATATCAGCCCTTGCACAATCAGGGCAGAAACACATTTTCTTACATTTGGTTGGATTGTAGTTTGATTGTCATCGATACCAAAAATATAGCTCTGTTAAAACAGCAATTTCATTGCATTTTGAAGTAATATAATTGAATTATTTATTACAGGATGATCGTTTGAACTTAAAACCATCTTAAAGGCCTCTAAAATCTGATCATGTGTCACATATGTGTATGCTGTGTGTACATACTGTAAGATGGAAACAGACACTGGGTTTCAGTGTTATAACATGCTATAAGCTCTCATATATCAACCCTTTCCCGTGTTGTATATTTTCCTTGTCTACCTATGATCATGGCCAGCTATTGCAATTATAAGCAGCATATTTTTACACAAAGATTTAGTCTGTTGCGCTGATTGATCTTACTGATCGAGGTATACTGGATTGTGCAAGGCCTGATATTAAACAGCTGTGCCTGAAAACTTTCTCATGCTTGAGAATGATCTAACATGTTCATGATCTCTCTTTAGTCTTAACTAGAAGGTCTCTTACACTGTGCCCAGCTCCACCTCTTTGTACCCTGTGAGTCACATTAGTGAGTGATCACATACCTATCAAATGAATTCATACTCAAAAAAAAGACTTTTGCCTCTCATCTCTGCCTCTCTTAATAAAACAGAACCTATACATCATAATTCTTGGGGTGCAGTAGTCATCTTGAGGGTACCAGGTGCTCTGTGTGGACCTATCCTAATGAGCCACATGTGACCATTTAAGAAGGACCCATCTGATCTGCCCATTCGCCTCATTACCACCCAATACATATTAACGTCCAGGGTCACATCTTATACATACACCATACATATTCATAGCACACATGCAGGGCCATATATGTGTCTTAATGACATGCACATAACTGCTTTACTGGTGATATTCTGTTCCAACCTTCTCTGTTTTGTTTTATAATGGCCAGCTGTGTGCTGCCTCTTTACTCTCATCCCGTTTTGTTTTGTTTTGTCATGTCCTCCACTGTTCACATGTTAATGCTCTGATATATCCCTGCCCCCCTAGTTTGCTGAGTTGTTTTGCATTGCATGGGGTTAAACAGAATCACATGAAGAAGAGATCTTAAGCCTTTTGGCTTGTGATGTCTTTTGTCTGTCTCTCACTGCATGATTCGCGATAAATGAAGAACAGTTTGCTTGTGATGTCTTTTGTCCGTGTGCTACACGGACAGATTTAGCCCCATTTGTGTTTCCATTGGGTAAAAAGTACCTGGTACCTGGTATTACTTTTTTAGTACCTGCTCTGTTGCGGTTTAAAGGGAGCCGAGCAGGTACTAAAAGGTCACATGAAATGTTACAGACACTGATTGGTCAATGCTCGGCACGCAGGGAGTATCCTGCACAGCACAAATCAATGTCCGCCACATTCAAACGGCATAGCGACTTTAGGGACCATAACTTTTTTTTTAAATTGCAGCCGCTATATATTGAGGAGGTGCAGACGTTCCTGTCTTAAACAGCTGATGAGAAGATCACGAGAGGGGTGTGTCACGTTGAACACAACGCCACGGCAGTTTTCATGCAGCGCCTGAGGAGGTACTGATACCAAGGCGAACCTGGATGAGAGGCACAAGGGCCTGTCAAAGACTCAGACGAGCTGGAATGAGAACATGCTGGGATATAAGGAGTTCAACTACAAAGTGGTTTTTACTTCTTAGATTGTTCCAATGATTCCAAGAATGTTTAGAGGCGAGAAGTTACATAATCTTCATTATATCACAAGGAATATTCTTAGGTAATCATTTTATGAAATCAATCCCCTTGTGGCAGTTCTCTACAGATGCATGCACACGTCTCTGCAGGTGTATGCAGAGAGGGGTGTTATGGGTAACCGTAGGTCATAGAGGAGCCAACATGCCTACCTCCTAAAATCTCAACAAAGCCTGGTATCGACCTGAAGGTCAAACAACGTCATAAGCAGAGCCAGCTCCTTTGGAGGCAGTTTAACAGTGGGAAAGGAAAAGCATGAAAACATTATTCTCACAGTCATACCGGTATAAAAGAAACAGACACACAAACATCTCTAAAACACTTTGCGCTTATTTCTCCAGCCTGTAATTAAAACAGAGAAAAATAAGTGACTACCATTGGTGAAAACTGTATGACTCTCCTCTAATAAACAGTAATAGTGTCTGTTTGACTAAAGGATTTCTTTCAGGCATGTGAATTATAACTTTTCTTTGTTAAGAACACAGACAAAAGTAGTTTTGGATCCTGAAAATGCCACAGGGAGGAGGTCGATGATTGGGTCAACAAAGGTAGTGATTTTTCCAAGAGAGAGCTGTGTGGCCTTTAGCTTCATCCCAAAGGCTGTCTTGTTTTAACCACAATTAGGATCTTTTAAAAAAAAATCTTCACACAAGTAGCTGTTTGTCCCTAAACCAAACTTAAACGTAACCACAGCTCATGAGGGTAGTTTTGGAAGGCAATATCTGGAGACTTGTAACCCATCTGTAGCAGTTTCATGATAAACAATCATCAAAATTACATCAGCATGAAGTACAAGACAAGCAGATGAATAATTAGAATGAAAATCTGTTCAGTTTTTGTTTTTACAATGTGTCTCATTAAAAGAAAACTAAAATAGGTGAAATCAGGGCCATCCATCACTACCTTTACCTTTCCACTTCTGTTACTGTGAGCTGCCTCTCTCTCTCTCCTTGCATTCAATACCTTGCTTGACCTTCCATTTGTCCTCTATAAGTGGTTTGTCTCTTTATTTTGCTCAGTTTCACTCCCTGTCTTTGTTTTTCTGTCTGTTTCCCCCCCCCCTCCTTTTGTCTCTCCTCCTTCCTGCTCTGTATCCATCTCTGTCAGTTTCTGTTTACAAACCCTCTCATCTGGATATTGCTTTATATGTAAAACCCTTCTATTTGAATGGAGTTTTATTTAAAACCCTGTTATTTAAATAGCTCTTTAAAAGACAGAGGAATGAAAAGTCAACAAGGACCCTTCGATTGTGTTTCTTGACAGGAATCACACACACACACACACACACACACACACACACACACACACACACGTGCTTGCACACACACCGCCTGTCGGTCTACATGCATCTGAGTCTATTATTATGCTAATGAGCCTCCAGTCTCCACATGTCCCCACAGCCTCTGCACTCAATCTAACACACACACACACACACACACACACACACACACACAGAGAGAGAGAGAGAGAGAGAGAGAGAGAGAGAGAGAGAGAGAGAGAGAGAGAGAGAGAGAGAGAGAGATTTCGCTGAGCTCAGCAGTATAGCTGCACTCGCAGGCTTGCAGGAAAAATTACGAGGAGTGGACAATTTCACCATCATAGAAATAGACCAGATAGAATTGATATTTCCTGGTGTGTCATCGATCGGCACACAAAGACAATTGGTGAGAGAGCCTCTCTCAACCCTCACCACCAGACACCATTTAATATACAGTATGTCTTGTTGACTTTCTGTATTTGTCTCTCGTCTCTTGCATACAAGAATCTGTACATGGGCTGAAATGGGTTTCATCAGCCACTTCATTTTGCTCAACAAGTTTACTCGTGTAGTTGATACCATGGACATGCTGTAAGTGTTGGTGAGTTTAAGAGTAAAGAGGAATCTATTTCTGTCATTTTTATTCTATGGGTTATAAGTGGGGATAAATTCTCACTGAAATTCACATGGTGCTAATGAGAGCGGTGAGAGTGCACCACAATACTGCAGAATTAGTGCTCTCTCAATCTCTGTAGAAACACCTTTCACGTTATCACGTTGCTTTCACATTGTCGTTTGACACATTGTTATTTTAAAACATTAATTTGGACCCCTTTAAAGCAGAACTACATGATTTTTTTTTACCACATGGGAGACAAAGAGGGTCTTAACTTATGTTTTTTTGTTGTTCATTAAAAACGAGAAAATGTCTGAAATGAGTCTATTGTCCAATTTCATCAAATTCACCAACAGTCGTATCGGCTGTTCTATCCCAGTGATGTGTGGAGCACAAAAGTATGACATTTTGAAATCCTACACATGGAACACACATCTCAACTACATTTTTAAAACAGATCCGTTATATTGGTATGTTATACCAAGTCACTTGGTAGTTTCTGCTCAGTGCATTTTTTCCAAGTCCTCAAAATTAAATGACAAAAATTAAAATATTTGACCATGCCCTCCAGAACTTAGTGATGTGGTGACACTATCTGCAATGAAATGTTGCAAATCAGTTTTTGCAGTTTTGGCTACATTTAGGCACAA
The DNA here is from genome assembly GCA_037577475.1 of Chaunax sp. Z400. Lineage (NCBI taxonomy): Eukaryota > Metazoa > Chordata > Actinopteri > Lophiiformes > Chaunacidae > Chaunax > Chaunax sp. Z400. The sequence continues at coordinate 11,784,655 of CM075200.1, forward strand.
AATGACTCGGTTAAGTTGAAGAAAGTATCATATTTTGGTTACGTTTAGGGAAAGATCCTTGTTTTGGTTAAAATAGCTACTTTACTAAGGTTATAGGGAGCTTCTCCAACATGCTTACAAATATAGACATGAATTAACATGCTTTAAAAAACAGCATGGACTGTTGGTTGGAAAAGGCTGAACTCCTCTCTCCACTGTGCTTAAGTACAATGTTTCATTAAGCCATCAGTTGACCCCAAGTCTCTGTACAAGCTTTGTAATGTACAATATGCTTGTCAGAGGAGATTATGTGTGGGCTGCAGAACCCAAACACTAAACTACTAAAAAGCCTTAAAGCTGGATAAGGATTGAGAGTTAAATGTTGAGTCACAGTGGGTTATCTACTGAAAATGATCGCTTTGAATTTAGTTTGGGTTTAAAAATAATTCAAAATCCATTGTAATGTATTAATCCCATTTATGAACCTCCTTACTTTTGCAGCCTATTATTATAATCCATTCTGGAGTGAAGAAGAAAGTTCTTCAGTGGAGTGCATCAACACATAAATAAAGCAGCAGTGATAAGTGAGGACCAAAGACACAGAGAGACATCGCTAAAAAGCAATGCACTTAAATACACATTGAATTTCCTGCGGGATCAATAAAGTATTTATCTATCTATCTATCTATCTATCTGCAAACACACACGCACACACAAAACACACACACACAGACAGACAGACTCTCTCTGTCTCTTAAACATTTATCAATTAGCTATAAAAATGAAACTCCAAATAAATGAAACTTTCATAAACATACATGTGAGTAGAACTTACGTAAATATACAGTACATGTCATTGAATTACATCACACGTCATCATCCTACCCGCCAGTATGTGTATGTATGGGGATAGAGCTTTGTGACTGAATGTGTGTGTCGCTGTTTACTGGCTTGAGTGCGTAAACACTACAACAGTACAGCTCCATCTCTTTTGAGTCTCATGAATCATGAAACAAACATAAGGCAATGCATGTGACAGAAATATTGAGATATCTTACCTCGCACAAGTTTTGTCCTTTCTGCTCCAAAAATGGAGCCTGTCCAGTCAGTCTGTTGAGTCTCTAACAGAGTTCAACATGTACTGAGCAACAGTAGAAATGCATAATTTAAAAAACCCAATATTTTTCTTTCACTAGCCCTAATCTACTGAAACAAACAAACATGTGATACACTGAAATGACTTTTTTAAGTACCCACAACCAAAACATGTTAAATTATGAATAACCATCATTTAATCATAACATAGAAATAACAGTCATTGGTGCATTTCAGAGTAAACGATGGTGTTGGTGAGATTTTTTTGTGCATGATTTAAAACACCTGGCCAAGGTAATAAAATCCTGTGTCTAAATAATGTTCTACTGAAACAACTGATGATGCCACGGCTTTCGCAAAACTTACGTGACCAGGCAGTCGGGATGTTGATGATGCTGATGGCTGGAACTCGGCAGACGTGTGTAGCACAGATGTTACAGATGTTATGGCTCATTGCACAGTGGAGGAAGATCACATTTAATGACAAGTCCAGATTTAACTTGCACAGAGCTGATGGTCATAGGCATGTTTATCGTTGCTGTGGGGAACGCTATCCTGCAGCATACATCCAGGAAGTGGACCATTTTTGTGGTGTTGTCATGATGTTGGGAGCCATTGCTAATGGATGGCGGTCAGACCTTGTCCAGATCCACGGTACACTGATAGCTATCCGTTACCGAGATATATCTCAAATTAAACAAATTAAACGCTATTTGACAAATATAGCATTTGTCAGTGTATCAGTGTGAAGGTAATGTTTTATTCACCCGAATGTTAATATCTAAGTTAATGACTAAATGAGATGCACTCAATTAATTTTTATTAATTAAACTTATGTTTACCTGCTATTTGATGTCAACATGGGTGCCATGAGAAAGGTTTGTTGGGTGGCTGCGGTGTAAAAGCACTGACCTGTGTTCAGTGCCACTACAAGCTGGTTTTCAGTGGTTGGTTTGATGGTTCTCAGTGCCTGAGAAAGGATAGAACCATTAGGAGGGAGGGTGATTTTTTTTAAAATTTTTACAATCAAAGTAAAAATGATATACACAGATTGTTATGTCGTTGCTTAAAAAAATTCCTATTGTTAAATTATCATGTGTCCATCTGTTAATTAACATTAATTCAGGTGGATTCGTAATTTTTGTAGTTTGTGTTTCTCTATGAATTTTGGATGACAATCTCTTATCTCTTACTTTGTGGCTTTATGAGCACCTTTATCTATCATCCATGAGAATAATATACATCCAATTCGACACCTAAGTGAAGCAGCACAGTTTCAGGTACAATTTGATATTAGCTGCAAGTTTGTAGCATTATTATTTGTTATCTCATAGTATTGAATTTCCCATGAGCCCGATGATTCTAGATCACCAGATCCAGAATGTTACTTGGATGAGGATCAGACTTTGATGTGTGGTGGATCTTATGGGGATGTCATTGTGTAATTCTTATCCACACATTGTAGGCATTATCCCTGAAGTTAGAAGATTCCACAATGGTAAACAATCCTTAAAAAAAATCTGGATCCAAATGATGATCTGGATCACCACCAAAATCTAATGATTGCTCCTTGGGCCATACCCTACCTCTCCAATAAACAAACCAACAAACAAACAAACAAACAAACAAACAAACAAACAAACAAACAAACAAACAAACGAATGAATAAAATATCCATTTATAACTTTTTGAGTAATCCTAATGAGAGAAAAACCTTATTGTACTGTAGGTAATAATAAGTATAGGAATGTTTATTAAGTTAAGACTACAGTGACACTGAGAACATTTTTGTTTACATCAAAACAATCATTTACCACATGCATCATTCCTACAGGGATGTGTTTGGAGGCCAAAAAAACCGAGCTTGCCATTTAATTTCATTGCCATCAAAATCAGCATGAGCGCGCACTTAACACTACGTCATTAAATTCTTGCTGGGCCATCGCTGAGCACCGCTGCTGGCCCCTCAAGACTAGACGCTCTTTTTTTGTTCTGATGAATAAAATTAAGCGCTTTCACATCTCTCTCTCTCTCTCTCTCTCTCTCTCTCTCTCTCTCCCTCTCCGGGTCTATAAAGCTGCAACAGCTGATGTGGAGCATCAGAGAGAGCCGCAGCTCCCGAGGAGAGAAGAGGAGAGAGGAGAGGAGAGCAGGACAGAGTGAAGGAGCGACTTAGCGACGGGGAGATGAGCTGCCCTGGTCTTCCAACAGTAGTCTGAACGTTTAATGAGCAATATTCTAAGGAGCTGTGCGGGGACACACTGGCTGACCATTTCTTGAGATGAGAAGTTTTGTTCTCGAGACGTTTTCTGGAGCTTGTATTTTTGAACCCTTTTATTACATCTAACGGTTCTTTTTGGACAACATTCCAGACTGGGTTGACTCGCCTGACTGGGAATTTCCACTGGAATGTGTCGTACAGTACTCTGACACTGAGCTATTTCCAAACCGGTGGAAACTTTCTTATTCTCTCTTTTTTCCCCCTCATTTTGAACGGACAGTGGCGGTGAACTGTGGCTACGGGGAGAAAGAGGAGAGAACAGGAGTCTCGCGCCCAGAGGAGCTGTCCGGTGCTGAAAGCACGAGCCCTGTAACAGCGGTGGGAGCCGTCCGCGTGCTGAAGACGAAACAGGCGCCTGTTTTTGTGGAGCGGAAAAACGAAAAATAACACAAAAAAAGGGGGCGTTTACGGCGTTTCTCACCTTTCATGTCGTCAGTGTGATAGGCTTACAGGAACTGCTTTATTATTTATTTATTTATTTATTTATTTTTTACCTTTCAGAGCTTCTCATGTCTTCCAGTGGCGAGTTATTCGAAGAAAAAAAAAAACAGACTTTTTTTTCACCAGGACCTAAAAATCTCAGCCTTTATCTGACAAACCTGAGCAAAGATAAATCTTAGGCAGGCTATGATAAAAACAGACGCACGTGAGGAGCGCTTGGTTAGTCTGATCTTTAAAAGCCATGTCCTCGTCCTACTTTCGTGGCTGTTTATTTTGGGGGCTCCAAACGCACCATTAGTGGCTGAAACCAGGGGAAATCGGGTGTGTAGTTAAAATCGATTAAGAGTTTCACCGTCTGATTGTGGTCAACTTCGGAGTGAGTTTGGAAGGTAGAGCGAGAGAACCTTTTTTTTGTTGTTGTACGAGTCAACTACTGCATCATCATGCCTCGGTCGTTCTTGGTGAAGAAAGTGAAACTGGACGATTTTTCGGCTGCAGAGCTGGAGAGTTCATATGGTCACAGCAGAAGAGAAGAACTCAGTCTGCGATTCCATCATCATGACAAAGGTTAGTCATCCTCCTGCTTACACACACACACACACACACACACACACACACACACACACACACACACACACACACACACACACACACACACACACACACACACACACACACATCCGCCATGCATCATCCAGGGTATTTCTTTATCCCCAGATTGAAAGCATTAGTCATGACTGTTTCAGAAGGTTAAGGGAAAATGAATTACGGGTCAAACTCCGGTTGCAACCCCACCAATCACAGGCATTTTGAGATGTTCTTTTCTTGCAAAGATTATTTCCATGAAACAGTATTATGTGGCGACACCGATCAGAGAGATGGCAGGAAATGAAAAGGTCTTTGTTTTTAGTAACCTACGGAAAACACATGTTCAGGTTGTTAAGAGACAGGCATTGTTTAAGCACTTAATATAATGTAAAACATGTGTGATACAAACCGACCCTTTCTGCATACAGGTCACAGGCCAGGGCAGTGTATTAGTCAGAGGTAAAATATTAATATATTGATATAAAATCAATAAATAATCAATTACAGTTAACATCTGAAAATATGTATAAAAATTACAAGTGATCAAAATGTGTGAATGAAAGTGTGGAATGTGAATTTATGGCAAGGACAAGCTCTCCTGTTAAATTTCATGGTTCATGCGGTGCCAGCATGGGCAACATCCAATAAAACTCCATTATTCTTCCAATTTAATTGTAACATCTCACATTTTGCCTTTCTATTTTTTTTTTTTTTGGCATTCCTCACCCTTTCTCATCCTGAAATGAATTTTGATGCCAGACGACAAGAACTGAAAACCAAAAAAATCAGTTGAAAGAGTGAAAAGCAAAAGGAAGCCAGAGAGCTGAGAGTTTAGCAGAAAGCCATGCTAAATAATCATGATGATGCATGATGTCACCAACACGCATCATGCTGTGGGATTCTCTGCTGTTCTGCCGCTCAGTAAAGTATTCAAATCAGGTTGTTTCCAGCAGCTGTGAATCCCTTTCCAAGATTCCAACAATATTGCAGCGCTACAATGATGCTAAATGGTTCTTACACTCTGTATAATGCTTGATAAACACACGAAACACAACAGCGCATCAGTGAGAAAGGGTCAAACATTCAGTGACAATGTTCAAGTGTTGATAAAATACTTGCCTAACTTTTCTTGTTTTTGCTGTTAAAGGTTTTTGTCTTTTATACTGCTGGTGGTGCTTTGTACATTTCTGGGTTAGGAGAAAAAAAGTAGCAGCCTGTTTATGTTAAAGCTGCTTAAACAAATGACCCTGTGCAGTTTAAAAGAGGTTGTTTGAAACAGTACATCTACAGAGAAAAGCAGCCCAACTGTGCAGATTTATGACCCTTTTTTTGCCTCTTTGAGCTCATTGTTTTGGTTTTACTGCACTTATACTGTAATGGGTCAGTCAAGCACTCTCGTCAACGTTGATTTTCTTTTTTTATTTGAGAAAATTTGCTCCGCTACGGCAACAGTTTTAAATAATCTGGTGAAGAAACCTGAACATGTACTAACTAAAGGTAAACAGAGCTGATAGGAGAGCAAATATTGCACACTGGTCACCAAAAACACATTTCCAGTGGGATGACAAGTTGCCCTGCATCTGCTGAATGTTTAATAGGCAGTTGACAGGCAACAAATCGGTCATATAGCCTGTATAAAGCAACAATATGCTAAGGCTATGTGCCTGTTAGCTTGTTTCTGCACCCTAGTGACAAAAATGCAACGAATGCATTTTTTAAAGAACTATGAAAAGGAAAACTGTGTCTGTCACAGCAGAGGGAGAGGTGTGTTGAGTGCTGCCCGGTGGCTTTCACATTGTACCAAGGTCAAATGTGAGATGAGGAGGTGTCCCAGGTGTTGTGGTGACAGAGAGAACAGAGGAACATGCAGCAGCGGCAGCAGCAGCAGTGCGGCAAACATGTAAAGACTGCGACTGCTATCCCTTGTTATAAATATAACAAGAGTTTGACTGAAGCAACTGCAGCTTGTTGCACAGATGCACGATGCACACATACGCTCACACACGTGCACGCGCTGCTGTGTTTCTGTCAACTCGGCACATTTCCCAGGCTGCTTGCACAGCTGAGTGCACAGTATCACACACACACACACACACACACACACACACACACACACACACACACACACACACACATGCACACACATAGAGGAAGCAGTCAGTGACCTACAAGTGTCCAAAGCACAGAAGTGTGTGTCAGTGACTGCTGGTTTGGATCAAAATTTTAATTGCAGCTTGCAGCTCCTCTCTTCCTCTTCCTCTTTCCTGTCTCTCATTGCCTCTTTCCATTGTTCTCTCTCTTCTTCGCTGTGTCTCAGACTCGCATAAAAGAGGGATGGCTGTGGTTTGGCAGAGTATTTTAATCTTTAATAAGCATTTAGAGCAGCTATCAGCTCTAATGCAGCTAAAGTGCTTCGAAACAAATACACAGTTGACACGACGAGACGGAGACGGAGACAGTCGGAGAGAGACAAAGACAAACAGAGACAATAGCCACGCAGACACACAAAACTGTTTCAAGGAAAGGATACTGGAGATTGTCATGTTTAATCAGAAACTCACGCAAAAATCCTGTATCCTTCACCAGGGATGGGGTTTGTTTTCATTTTTATTTGTTAGCCCCGTCAGTCACATACGCACAACTGAAGCAGGTCCTTAGTACTGTTACAGCAGAGGTAATAAATACAGCTACAGAAGAGGTGACATGATACAAACTGCATAATGGAATGGAATCAAATTGGATTACTGACTGGATTACTTATTGGATTACTTATTGGATTACTCACTGCACCAGGCATTTTCACTGGGAGTCAAACTCAGGTCAGTAAGTCCCCGAGTTAGTCTATCTAACAAAAGTGATCTGGTTGCATCATCTTGTTACAACTATTAGGTGGATAAATTAGGATTAAATCCAAGTGGATGAATCCCTGTCCTTTACTACATTTTGGTCACAGTGTCGTGCACACAAGAAATATCTAAATATTTCATATAATCTCCAGCTGTACAACCCGTAGGCCAAACATTCACTTTTGCAAACAAGAGGTTTCCTTTTAGTGCCGCTTGCCAGCAGCAATGTCAACAAAATCTTTGGTGTATGTTGGTGGTTCCATCCAACACTTAATCCTAAGTACAGTCGGATATACTAAACCTTGTAATGGTATCAAGGAGGGAGCTTGAAATTACGCTATACATGTAAAGGCATCATCACCACTACTAATATGAACTAACCAGTCATTTATAAAGTACCTAAACTTAAACATTGACAAATTACATCAAGTGATATTATTAGTTATTACAAATAATACAACGTATTTCTGCATGAGTACTTTTGATACTTTAAGTAGGCTACGTTTTGCTGAAGTATCCGCGAATAAGTATTTTTTGACTATGATATTTATGATGTTATGTAAGTAAATGATCTGATGTTGATGGTCCCAGCTGACTTTGGGCTGGAGGCGGGGTTTAGAGTTACCAATTCACCTATATAGCATGTTATGGGTGGTGGGAGGAAGCCAGAGAATCTGGGGGGGAACCCACCCAGATACGGGGAGAACATGCAAACCCCACACAGAAAAGTCCCAGGTCCTCAGGTGGATTTGAACCCAGGACCTTCTGACTGTGAGGCAACAGCACTACCCACCGCGCCACCTGTGTTAATCATCAATGTTAATGTTTTTTTAACTGGAAAATTTGTTGAAGGGAACTTAAGCAATGACTGCTTTGCAAGTTCCCTCAAGTCAGGCAGTGAGGCCTGCTTTAGAGCTGTTCAGAGTCCACCAGTGCAAGTCCGTAGTTCTACTGGGAAGGTGCCAGATTGCCTGAATCTCTATGACTGGAGGTGTTCTTAGTCAACTTAATAAGGGTTAAAAATGAATGCTTGGTCATGCTCTATGAAACAAAACACACACATATGAGGACACACACACACACACACACACACACACACACACCTACACACACTACTTTGTTCCAGAGTGCAATGATTGAATATTTATAATTACTTATTTTCTGTCTCTCTTCACTCTTTGCCTCCCCCCTCTGTTTTCTGTCTTCCCCTTCAAGTCTGTCTTAATTTAATTCTGAACATTAAATTAGTATGAGAGTTGTAAACACCATTGCCAAACCACATAAACCACAAATACCAAATTGGACCTAATAGCACTTCCATTCTTCTACAACTCTTTTTTTCATTCCCCATTTCTTACTTTCTTTCTTGCGCCCTCTCATCTCCCTATGCCCCCCCCCGACATCTATCTCTGTCTCTTGTCCTCATCGTATTATCGATCAACTTCTGAGCTTTTCTCAGAACTGTATCATGAAATTATATTACCAGCAATAGTATCTCCTCTGCTGCCTGTGTCTAAATGCTCACAGAGTGCTAATTGAAATGGAGAGCTATTGATCGGCATAGATCCACAGGAGTCGTGGCTGTGGGGTATTACCTACCAGTCTCTCCTTGTGTCTGTCGGAGCCCAGCCTGTTGAGCGAAGAAGCCAATACAAAAATAATGAAGACGCTGACGTGATCAAACGGCAACAAATAATTCAACAGATTTGTCAATGGCTCTGCAAAAACACGCAGGTCGCTTCGGAATGTGTGCGTCTCAGGCAAATGCGTTTACTGTTTAGATGAAGTGGGAGACCCTTTATGGGTTATGGCCAATACACAGTTAAATGCAATCAGTGTAAGGTTTCCTTTGAGCAAAGCATGAGGCTTGAGACTCCCAGCTGTTGTAATTGAGATGCTCCGTGTACCACATTTGACATTTTGACATCTCAGATGTGTGATTGTGTGCACCTGTAGACCTGCAGTCTTGGGGAGACTGTGCTCACTGAACCCTCTCATGAAAAATAAAGATTTCCAGCAGAAGGAAGAGTCTCTTCCTTGCTGGCTAAGACATAAAAGCACTTTACTGCCACTATAAATACCACTAGACTCTCCTTCTCTCACTGCTTTATACCACCTCCAAACAGGTGTGTTTAGACAAACCATATGTGCGTCCTATGGGCTCGTGTCTCCCGTGTCTGCTTTTGTGCTATATAAATGCATGTGCTGATGGGAATACAAAACAAAATTCATCGTAAAGCGTAATGCACAGGTTGTTAATGCGATCCATGGTGGTTCAATTGATGTTTAGAAAACCAGAGACGCCAGGCTGTAATCCGTTATATCATCAGGGGACATGTGAAGCAGCTCTCTGAATAATGAATGAACTTCAGCGAATGATTTGTGTCCAGTGTTTTAACAAATATAAGAAAACTTTTAATTGTATTGTAAGTAGTGGATAATTCAAAGGATGATAGTGAGTTAGTAGCACTAATGTGCCTTCCCTTAAAAGACCGTCAAACCAGTTAGTTATGAACCAGTTATGATCTAATGCAACAGTTTGGGTGCAACCCCGTCTCCCGCTAATTATATGTTTTTATTTGCAACGACAAATAAGACTATAAGGGAAACAGCATTTATGTGAGCCACTGGAGTCGAAGGGAGTTGTTCGGGTCAGGCGTACAAAGTTGAAGACTCTGACACCAGAAGCCACAGTCTGAGTCCAGACTCTGGTCTGTGGTCAGGCTTAGGCAACAAAAGCACTTTGTCATGTCTAAAAATTGCTTTATCAACATTTTTGGGACTTGCAACATATTTTAATTAACGTTCCTCTTTATCTTTAAAGAAAATGTTTGGTCGGCATTAATATTCCGTTATTATTATATTATTTCCATTGTTATTTATTATATTATTTCCATTATTTCATGAATTTTCCATTAATTATTTCCATTATATATATGTATAACATAAATATATATATATATATATATATATATATATATATATATATATATAATATAAATATTTTATAAGTTTCTCAAAGGCAGGGCTTTTTGGTTGATAGACTAAGATTACTTCTAGTTTGACTAACATTACGTCTAATTCAGGTTAATTTTAATCATCACATTAAATAATACAGTACAAAATCAACACAACTATCATAATAAGTTGAGTGAAGCACATCTTGACTTAATTACCAACTTGATGTTGCCTGAAACTTGATATTTTCAAAGCATAATGAGCCATAAATTGTTTGTACAGTGCAAATTATATTAAAAAAATTTTTCAGGACATTGTGGGCTCCATAGGAACTCAAATAATGACAACGTGATTAAGAACAGCCCAAGAGGAGCTTTTTTCTTTTTCTTTTTTAGTACGGGGAGGCACTTAATAATCAATATTATAGGATTAAGTTTTCCATGTTTGTTTCTGTATCTCATTTGTATTACTTACTTAGTTTCCCTGTAAAGATTTTCAAACCAATCAGTTTCTAATTTCCAATCAATCCCCCTGTCATGGTCAAATGATTAACCTTTTCCTCTGTCTCCTCAGGCTACGTCAGTGATTATCTGAGTCCATCTCCTTATGATGATGTGGTGGGAAGTGACTCATCCGTCATTTCTAAAGTACCGTCCCCTAACCATCCATCAATCATCTATAGCCGCATCGATGACACCTATTCTGGCATTCACGGCGATATCCACGGTGATTCAGACCAGCCCGACAGTCCGCGGTCTGAGGTGTCGTCATCGGCCGGCGGATACATCAACGGGGATGCGGCCGTCAGTGAGGGATACACAGTGGATGCCTTTTTCATCATGGATGGACGGTCACGGAGGAGAGCCACAGCGAACCCCAGAGGAACCGCCCAGAGGCACACCTGCAGTGAATGTGGCAAAACCTACGCCACGTCCTCCAACCTGAGCCGGCACAAGCAGACGCACAGAAGCATAGACAGCAAGATGGCCAAGAAGTGCCCCACATGTGGGAAAGTCTACGTTTCCATGCCTGCGATGGCGATGCACCTGCTGACCCATGACCTCAAGCACAAGTGCGACGTGTGCGGCAAAGCATTCAGTCGGCCCTGGCTGCTGCAGGGTCACATGCGCTCACACACGGGTGAAAAGCCTTTTGGGTGCGCGCACTGTGGCAAAGCTTTTGCCGACCGGTCAAACCTGCGTGCTCACATGCAGACGCACTCAGCCTTCAAGCACTACAAGTGTAAACGGTGTGACAAGACATTTGCACTCAAAAGTTACCTGAACAAGCACTACGAGTCGGCGTGCTTCAAGGGGGCTTTCTCCCCCATGAGCTCACTGGGGGAGTGATGGGTTCAGGGAGGAGTTTGCTTTTGGTTATTTGAATCTGATTTTTACTGTACTCACTCCCTATGTTTCCTGCTCTCCTCAAAAAGAAGCCCAGTATGCCTGTGCACTGGCAGGTAGGAGCGTTTCTTTTGCAAGTATCTTGAGGCAGATGACAAAAAAACAGACTGAGGACTTGTCCACTCATATGAAGACCCTCCAATCCCTCCTTTGTCTCCTCTTTCCTCATCTGGAAGTGGAGCGAAAGGTTTTCTATGCTTGATTTGGATTGTCACCTGCTTGATATGATATGATACGTCCCTAACTGAGGCTTTTCTGGGTATCAGTGAAGATTAAAAGAAAAAGCACAGCAAATCTAGCTCATCATTTTTGATGATCTATTTATGTCCTCATCTGTCCTCATCCCTCTTTTTTTTGTCAAACAACACTGAAGCACAAATCTCCCTGTCTTTCTGTGACATGAATATCATAGGAGTTTAAAGTACGACACACACGCTCAGTTTTCTTTCAAATAGATTCAATGAACTTTGATATTTTTTCTTTAAAAACAAAAAAATCATAATATAAGGATTCTTCTGGTTTGGTGAAACCGGTCTTGGACTCAACCTATAAGGAGATAAAGCATCCAAACAAAGAGAGCAGACAGTATTTGTTCTGCTTTTCCCTTTACACCTGTCACATGTTTTACCTTCTGACAATATCTATACACAGAACTGTAGAGGAAACGTGATGTAAAAACCTGCCATAATGTGGTAGGCATGACAAAGCACACCTTTATCGTTCGGAAATAATTATTTTAGTGATTCTTCTTTGAACCACTGTCTAAAATGGACATAGACATGGAAGCTGTTTGGAAGTTATTTCTGACATTTGTGCTTTTCCTGGCAGTAAACAGTGGAAAGTGAGTGGGAATTAGGGAGACAAACTGGACTCCAGTGAGTGAAAGCTTCCAGGGTATTCCCGATCAAACAGTGTTTTCCTACAACCTAAATCTATCATTTATTTTTTACTTGTCAGTGTCAGACGAGGATTAGACATTAAAATGTCCTGATTTTCCTCCAAAGGTCAAACCTTTCCCAAGTGTTGTATGATGGTATTTTTGTCGCCAGTGGACCACACAGTGTTCACGTTTGAATTTTCCGTCTTGTTCATTGCCTAAATTATTTATTTATTCTTGTCTGTTCTTGTTTTTGTAGCTGTATTGATTTTGCACTTTACTTTGTTAAATTTCTTTGTTATATTTTGCCTTTGTTACAAATATGCCAAAGCATTTGACACTTTCTGATTACTGAATACCTTTTTACTTTTGTCTGCCACTTTAATTAAGACAACTACTGCATGCAAAAAAAAAAAAAATAACAATAGCCTAATAATGGAATCTATGCCAGTTTTATGAATCTTTGGAATATTTTGCCAAACCTCTTGGATAACAGGCAAATTAAGCAAATTTCTGTCTTGGGCAATATTTCATTCATATCCGATAGAGCAATAATGCATGATATTTTTCAAGAGACATGAGTCATATCATGTCTGTTACATCTTGATTTTTTTCAAGCACCACTATTCTATGTAGTTATGAGAAATTAAAGTTCAGGGAGTTAGCAAATCAAGTTAGTGTTGAATATGAAGGGTCGGGTTAAGAGCTCTGTGTTTAGAGGATTTGTGACACTGTTGTGACTCTTTGAGCCCATCTCCACAGATAAAGTGTTTTCACGGATCAAATTAGCGAAAGCACTTTTGCAATTCTCCAAACTCTGCTGATTTCATATGTTATCCAAAACAATTGCCTCCTAGTTATAATTTTATCCTGGCATCATTAGTTTGTTGAAAATTATGTCTGTATAAACATTACAATCAACATGGTAGCGCTTCCAGGGATTCACACAGATGGCACAGCTTCTTTAGCTGGAGAGCTCTGGGTTGGGTTGGGACGGGTCTTTTTTGTACATGGTTTTTATGCACTGCCTGCCTTGTATTATTCTAAAATGTCGTAGAAAGTAGAAGGTACTGCTGCCTCTGGTGCTGAAACATGGATGAAAACAGAAACAAGAACAAGGATGATTGAGAATGTTGGTTCTTTCTAGGTTCCTGATTTTATTTGGTGAATCGGTGAAACACTTTTTGAACAGCTGTGGTGCTGAACGTTGGGATCTCTGACTCTCAGTAGTCCTTAAGTATTTGGTCAGTAATTAAGAAGACAATTCCTATAATGAGATGATCGAAATCAGCGTGTTCTCAACTTAGTTTGAGTCTCATAGAAAGACCAGCTTTGACTTTAATTCGCAAACTCTGAGTAAGGAGATTGCGACACTCTTCAGTACCCCTGCTCAGTTTCCAGGTGTGTTTCTTTCCATCATCTTCGGCTGTTGTGAGGATGTTGTGGTGATCCCCAATGCAACTATGATAGCTGAGAGCGAAGAGAAGACATATTATCAATCTTTCAGCACCAGAGTACGTTGACAAACACTTAGATTCTACTATGAACTACTGTAGCCTACTATAGCCACAAGCTAGTTTACCTATTCTTATATAAAGCACTTCCTCTTATGAATTATATCTTACAACTTTTTTTTTTTTATTCAAAGATAGTAGCACAATGAAAGAGTTTAGATTCAGGTAGATGATGCCTTGTACAGTACGTAGAAATAACAACCTCTTTACTCTCTTTCAACGATGGTGACTCAAATGTGAAAAAAACTACAGCAAAACAACGGAAACGCTGAAATAACACATGCTGTGTTGTCCTCAAATTACACATGAAGACATGCTTAAAAATGACACAGTATAAATCAACACGTCGTGTCATTTTTCTGTGCACTCGTGTGAGAGCATCATCACCACACCTTTTTTAAGAGTGAATGAAACTTTTGCGGCAAGAGGCCTTGTAAAAATAAGCAGTGATGTGACTGTGGAGTCCGATTGTTTCTACAGATCTGTACAGAGTGATGCTGATGAAGGTGATGAATTACCTGGAGCTTCCTGCTTAGTTTTGCGTTCTTCCCGGGGGTTTTTTTTTTTTTTTTTTGGGACCTCTAGTGGAGGTTCGAAACAATGTAAAGCACAAAGACAACACTGGGCATTTTGTTTCACTTCTTAAATAAAAACTAGTTAAAAAAAAAAAGAAGTTGTGTCAAGATGTTTTCTTTTATTCTGCCCTGAATATTTTTCAAGAAACCCTCAACTCATGAAATGCTGGCAAATCATTATTAATATTCACGTAAGTTGTAGTTGGCGACAAACAGCCATTTGCATATTTTTTTTATTGTTATTATAAACCAGTTTCAGGAAAACAATCTGATAAAAGACAAAGAAACCAGGGACCTACTTAGATATCTGTTCATATTTTCTTAATAACAACACCACATTAACTCTTGTGTAGTCCTACCATTCTCTACACTCTCTTCTTCCTTAGGGTCAAAAATGACTTATCTTTACTATGTGCAATGTCAATGCAGTGACCCTGTAAGGAAGCATTTATGACTATGTATAATGTAAATATGTATACGTTACCATACCATATGTTACCGTTCACTTGACCCCTCCATTGCAGAAAGCCCTTTAGTCATAAATATTCATTAACATTTTTATAAGTCAGCCTGTATTGAACCATGTAGTTAACGGTTATAATAAAATAATTTGTAAAAGTTAAATTAAAGTTGTTTGAGGCCCTTATGCTTCCATTACTCAGTACGCAGATAATTAGTGCTTTGTAACACATTCATTAAGCTCATTCGCCTCCAGTTTATAAGAAACACAACCGATGATTATTTATAATGCTTCTTCTTTCTGTCTCTCTCCTTCTCTTTCCCTCCTTCTCTTGTTTTGCCCTGTGGCGACTGTGCAGAGGTCAAAACAAGTGTGTGTGTGTGGCATTTTAATTGCTCGTATGAGGACTCACACATAAACGGGGGAAGCTGGAATCAGGGCAGAGTTTTTAACCTTGACAACAGTGCAATAGTGCATGTGTGAATGTGAACATTTCATTTAAAAAATAGATATAATTTAATTTGCTGTATCATCAGCAGTTAGATGTGTTGATGGCATTATGCATTAAGGCTGTACAGATGAGCAGGAAATCCATTTTGGATTCAAAACAGTGTACTATGTTAACGATGTAATAAGTGTAATGAGATGTCACTCTTATTGATGAGAGTCACGGTCCCTCTTACTATTTGTAATTGGCCAATAAGTGATCTGTAATAATCTATATGGTAATTCAAATCTTTGAAGCTATATTTAAAGTAACTTACAAAAAAATTGCTGGAGGAGCATAACAGGTTTTTTCAATAAGCAGCACAACCAAAACAAAAAAAAGTGCACTAAAAGTGCATAAAGCAGATGGGTTACAAAATGCCATAAATTGACATCTTAATTTAGCATTTTTTCCATCTCAAGTGTTTCCTAAATGCCATCAATTAACTTAGATAAGAGGTAAACTACAGTTAGGAACCAAGATTATCAGCACTATGGATTTTGATTGGCTGTCAGTGTTTCTGTTGTTCTTCAAATGGCTTTGAAAGTGATTCCATTACTAGTGATGTTGTCGTTGTAATCATACAGTATGATATGAACTCATTCACTTGAGTAAAAAAAAATCTTTAAAATAATATATTTACTGTATAGTTATTGTTATTGTTCTTCGTGTGAACAGCGCTTTAATCTAGCATGACTAACCATCATATGCTCTCACTAGATTATTAGAGAGGGTCTCCATAAAACAGTAATTTAGATAACTATTGGCCACATGGAGGATTCCATTGATTTGGATTGGCTACCATCTGCCAGTACTTTACCGGTAAAGATAAATGACCGTCTGTTAAAAGGTGATTGATTTTCTCCAATTGTTACTAAAGATATTGATTTTATTATAATGCCTTTGGTCAACTAATGATAGTAATTCTAATATTCAGTGGACCTGAAAAAAGGCTTCCTAGCTATAATGACTACTATAAATGTGTTTGTGATTATATTTTGCACAAATATCTATGAAAGCCATACCTGCATTATTTTACTCTATACTCTATATCACATCAGTCTCAACCAGAAAGCTTCATGAACAGTCTGAACCCCAGGAGCCAAGAACCATCCTGGGTCCTGTGCATATTTGAATCCACGTTTTCCACGTCAATCGGGTCCAGGTTGGATCCAGTTTTATTACCGTGAAGATCTGACCCTAAACACACAGCGCTGATCATGTAGTGCAACAGCAGCAGCAAGCAAATTTCCCCAACACCCTCCTCCCCTCTCTCTCACTGACCAGTCTTTCCAGATTAACCAGCTTCATCATTTCATCAGCATCATCAACCTCAGCAGAGTCATCAGCCACCACCACCACCATGGCCGTACCCACCCTTGAGGTCACAGCATTTTTTCAGAGGTGTACATAAAAAAAGTCCTGAAATAATTGCCTTCCGCATCGGATCGCCTGTGTCATTGTTTGTATGTGTGTTTGTGTGTGTGTTTGTGTGTCTGTGTGTCGGTGCGGGGAGTGAATTATCTTGCCTTTACTACAACTCTTTGTTCAACACGGTGGTTCTCTGATTAAATCAACAAACTGGACATGTAGCTGAATCCAGTGAAGCACAACACAGGTAAGTGCAGATGTTTATTAGTGGACTGCTGGTAGTTCAGTGACAGTCTTCCCTGACATCATCTGACTAATAGCTCCTGTGTGGTTGTGCTCGTTAGCTAACATTAATTCATGCATCCAATGTCAGACTTGTAAACTTAAACAAAAATTTCAGTGCTTTTCTTTTAATTCAGTTGTCTAAAGGGTTTAAATGCATGTTGAAATGACGAACCCATATTTATTTTTAATTTCACTGTAATATTAACCAATTAGAGGCCAGTAACATTTACTTATAATTATCACCTGACCCTGTGTTTACTTTGTGCACTGACACAGACTAAAATGAAAAGAAGACTGCAGCAGTCATAGCTCAGGTTTAATAAAAGAAGTGATACAGTGATACAGTGAGACAGAGAAAAAAAAGAAAGAGAGAAGGTGATGAAGATGATGAGAGAGGAAGAGCAGGTACTGCAGACTGTTACCAGGATAGGATCAGTATTATGCTCCTGTGCTGTGCACAAACTAACCTGATCACATTGAAACAATGTAGGCCTGATTGCCATGGAGATTTACGTTCTTTGGTCATATCAGTGGAACCTATAGGCTCAATATAACAACAACACAAACCTATAGCATAATTATAGAGTCATATTATATTATTATTGTCTGCCCATATTATTGTATAACACGTCTTATGTTTGTGTACTGTTTGAGGCACATTTCTGTAATTAAAATCCAAAATGATGCAAACACAAAGATGAAATAAATAAAGTGTATAGAATATCACTTTATAATTTTTAATAAACTTTGACAGGAGAGACAAGTGAGGAGTCACAGATGAAGGGACATGCAGTGAATGTAGAGGGAGAGAGAGAACAAAGAGTAGAGGATGGATCATTCACTGCAACGTTTAACCTGATTCTCATGCATTACTGCTTGACAGATCATTTACGCCACTGACATGATTTTAAAGCTATTGTTATCTGATTTTTTTCCCTCCAAAGTTTTTGGACCTCAGTAAAATCCTGTGTATGGCCATGACCACCACCAGTGTCTGGGCTCCTTGAATGGATTTATTTTGCTGCTGCTCAGGGCAGATGCCTCTATGTCACAAAATCTCCCTAAAAAATCTAAGTACAAAATACTTTTCAAGAGGACATAATCATCTCATATCAAATTATCAAATGTTTCCCTATTTGTTGACCAAATTTCATACAGCTCAGAGCTGCCGTATGTGTCCAGTGTGTTAATGGTCTCATTAACATGTCATAATGTATTCATACATAAAGTTTGAATGAATGGATGGGTAAATGTGATTTTATGTCATGTCTATGTGTCAACCAGCTGAGTTCAATGTGTTCATTATGTTAGGTGTTCTGAATTGTATTGGTTTAAAAATAAAAACAAAATGAAACCCAGGTAGAGCAGCTGCTGTGATACAACTCATCAGAAAACAAATAAATAAACAAAATTAGTGTTTCCAAAATATGGCCGTTATCTGTATGCATTAGAGAGCCTGAAGAAAAACTAAAAATGACAGAACATGAAAAGCTACACACAGAGAATATTTTATTTATTGCTCTAAAGCATTTAAATATTATAATTCCTGTCTCCCATGATGTCTGACCTTCTAGCCTTCAGCAGGTGATGGGTTTTAAATAGTTCATACACTGTCCCTGTGCAGTTTTCACCTAAATCATTCATGTAGAAGAAGGGCTGCAAAACTCAACCTTAAACACAGTGAGCACCATTACTAATAAGACAGTCCTATAGTTTGAACCTGTTAAAATAATCTAGACTGAACAGAGGATGAGAAGTAGATGATGTATATTGCTTTTGAAAATAAAATGATACAAAAGGGTGATCTGTTAATGAAAAAATATTGCTCTATTATCTGTCTGTAAAATGTTCTTACCTTTACTTCTTTGAATTAATATCTTGTCCCAAAGTACTCTTTGGCTAAGTCGTCTTCACATGTGCAAGATGTGGTTAAGAACTAAAAACTTATCCAACACTGATTTGTCTTATATTCATTCATATCTGTTATCACATTCTGGTGTAAAAAGTTCAGAAAATGTTACGTCCTTCAAGATCTGCCCAGTCTACCTGGAAGGGAGGAGAAGTTTTGACTGTGGCCTCTGACTTCTGACCTCCTGTACCTTGGAGGATTTCCTGGGGGATTCTGTGGATACGATTCTGCAACTTTGAAAATTCTTTTAGAGCTCACTGGAATCTAAAAATGCTTTTGTACTACTATGATTCACGTCATTAACTAACAATGCTGTGTAATAATAGGTTTAATACTGACTATGTATTTGTTCATCACACTTTTTCACAAATCCAGCCCTCTATGTCATCAACAGCCATTGGTTTCTCTTGTGCCTTCGCCTAATAAAAGCTTCAAAATGGGTATCAGACTAAAAAAACCTGTTTGACTCTGACAAAAAAAAGTCATCCTGCACATCCATCAGAACAGAAGATACTTATATGTGTCATTTTGGAAGGCTCATTGTTAAGGCTGGGTACAAACACATTCTGTATATTTTCATTTTATTGGTTTGAAAAAGGATGACAGTCAATTGTGTCTGTGCTCTTTTCAAGCCAATTTTTTATGATTATTGAAACCTGTGTGAGCATCAGTACACAGAACCAGGCCGTGTGAGTCAACGTTTTTAAAATCACATCTAATTTGTTCCAGCTATTGAAGGACATGTATGTGTATGTGCATAATTTCAGAATTTAAGTGTGGAGATAAAAAAGAGATAAAAATGAGAGTGTCAGAAATGAAAACAAAAGCCGTTCAGCTGCTTTTCATTTCTTCAGGGACAACTGCTGTTAACCCATCCAGCACTGGGAAAACTGTATGTACATTTTCTAAAAAATATGTATATTTATGCCTTATAATATCACAGTGTGGTTCTAATAAGGGATCAGAGTGGAAGTGACCTTCAGCATCTGTGTGTATATGTACAAATGAGTAAATATGTATATAAGCTTAGAGTGTAATATCATGGTTCACCAATCTGATCTGAGCATACTGAGGGGCTCTTATACACATACACATACTAGCATCTATATGCAAACACCTGCAGCAGAAAGGCTATGGCCATACTCAATAAGTTATTCATAATCACAAACACACAGATTGAATTTCATTTGAAACAAGAGACCAAACACACATTTAGTGATTGTGTTTGTTAAATAGCACGCAGGCACACACTGTCATAAACATAGGCACGTGACCTGCTCCTATAGGACTGTGGTGCAACTGAATATCATCAATCACTACAATAAAATCTGCTTTTGTAAATAGCCAAAATGTTCCCATTCTTAAGTGAAAGCTCCTATATGCTGTATAATCAAAACGGCACCTTCTGGTGCTGTTTCTATATTTATCAACACCCCATAATTTAGCCACAAGATCAGCGTCTTTTCAAGGATGAGGAGAGAGAGAGAGAGAGAGAGAGAATAGAGGATGGGGGGAGGAGAGAAGACAGACAGAGAAAGACACAGAGATAATGAGACAGAGATGGAGAAAAGATGGTGGAGGCCAGAGAGGCAGTGAGGAGGAAAGAAGTGTCAGGATGCGCTGAAGAAACTCAACCTGAGCTCTAAATGGCTCCTTAACAAGAAGCTGAGACAGCAAAATGAAATTATACACATACACCCACAGAGTCACATTCACACACATACATGCGCAGGAGTACAACACTTTCACGCTTTCTAGTGTATACACTTGGACAAACATGCAAATTCACCACATTCATTTAGTCACACAAGCACACATACTGTATTTTATACTGCAGTACATGGTGCACTTGTGCTCACGTTGCTCTCATCTATAAATTCGATTGCCACAAACAGTTGCATTCAAACAGGTCCATCGCTATTGAGCACGGCACTCAACACACCCGCAAACACACACACACACACGCACACTTTATTGTATCTATGGTCAAAAGGTGTTAATATGCACTGCACACACACACACACACACACACACACACACACACACACACACACACACACACACACACACACACACA
The DNA here is from genome assembly GCA_037577475.1 of Chaunax sp. Z400. Classification (NCBI taxonomy): domain Eukaryota; kingdom Metazoa; phylum Chordata; class Actinopteri; order Lophiiformes; family Chaunacidae; genus Chaunax; species Chaunax sp. Z400. The sequence continues at coordinate 11,805,804 of CM075200.1, forward strand.
CATGCATAAACCCCCCAAACACAAATTTAGCTTCACACATGGTGATAGGTCTTTTAAAGGGGTGTTTCACACTTCATTGCATTTCAATTAGTAGGTAAGACAGACAGACACTCACTCTCTCTCTCTCTCTCTCTCTCTCTCTCTCTCTCTCTCTCTCACTCACACACACACACACACACACACACACACACACACACATAGCTTGACAATCTGTCCGTTGGGTGAAGAAGATTCATTTGGATTCTCATCTCTTTTCCTACCACTTCCCTTCTATATGTGCCCTTTCCTTTCACTCCCTCCTTTTGTACTTATCTCCCTTCTGTATGTTCATGCTGCTCTCTCTCTCTCTCTCTCTCTCTCTCTCTCTCTCTCTCTCTCTCTCTCTGTCTGTCTTTCTCTCCATATCACTGTGAGTGACAGTGGTTTGACCTCCTTGGGTTGTCAGGGGAGGCTGTTGCACAGACGGTCTGAAAAGAGGAGTCTTTCCCTGGAAACAAGTCTGCTGAGGAATGGAGGAAGACGAAATCCTGCAGCAACCTCTCTACCAAGTGCTATATGCTACAATGCTAACACCACAGAATGTGGTGCTTTGCAAATTCACTTATCTGTCAAGTTGCACAATATTGCAACTTATTATGAAAGGATAACTTGGTAATATTGTGGTCCTTTTTATAGATTGGGTCATTAATTCTGTTTTGGAGCAAGATGAGTTGAGGGGAGTCAAATCAATTCGGTTTATATAGACCAAAATCACAGTCTTAGCAGGTTTCACATGGCACTGCATGTACAAAAATGCACAATACATAGCAGCACAACATATAAGCAGTCATAAACTATCACACAATAAGGTTTTTACATCATGTAACCTGCTCCCAGAATATTGAATAAAGGGGTTAAAGGGAGAAGCTTCAGAAGGAAGAAGGGATTCTTCATCCTGAACAAACCCAGTAGATGTAGTATGGTTAGAGCAGACAGAAATAGCAGCAGTAGAAGAAGAAATGAGCAGTCACGTGTATCCAGATTGTAAACAAGGTAAAGCTAAGTTACAATTCACTCAATTGCTAAGACACAATTCTAGTAACAGCTCACCGTTTTAAAACTCACACCGAGAAGCACAAACGTCTAACTTCTGATTCACTTAAAACTTTTCTCTCAAATCACACAAAAACACAGACAAACACAACTGTTTGCTGCACACTGGAGGGATTGATTCAAAACACTACCTGCAAAAAGTTTTCAATATGATTTCAGATAAATAAGTTGGACTATCTCCTGTGGATGGTCCTCCTGCCTCCTGTCACGGGCCTTATCCAACCCATGCTTTGTTAAAGGTTTTACAAAACGCTTGGCAGAAAAAAAGCTCATCTTCCATAGCGACTGCAGGACGGTGAACGGGACAGCTAAAGCAGAGCAGCGGTGTCAGTCTAATGTCACATGACTGACACAGGTAAGATGGAAGGTCACAGAGAGGCACAGAGTGAATGTAAGAACTGTCTTCTAGTATGTGTGCGTCTCTGTGAGCGAGAGAATCAGAGGGCGCAGAGGATAGAATGGGAATAAATTGAATCCCTTCCAATTAGAGGAAACTATTGTCGGTTCATCCCTTCTAAAACACACACACACACACCTGCCTCACAGGTGTTGAGCATGAGAGGGAAAACTGATACTCTACTCAACAAATACACACACCAGTAACCCTCTCTTTGTGTCTTCCAGTATGTCCTCCCTCCCTTATCTTCAAGCCACCATCCTCCACTCATCCTCTTTTTCGTTCTTTCTTCATCCTCCAGATTCTTTTTTGCCAGACTTCCTCTGATATATTTTCTCTCCTCTGATGCAACTCACAGTGTTTCACAGCTCTCAAAGGACACAGAATGGTACACTTGAGGCTTGAAAATGGGTTTTTTTTTGTTTGTTTTTGTTTGCGTCACTACACAACTACAGAACTAAATGCCAAATTTCTCAAAAATATACAGCCCTGCAAATCAATGTATTTGCAGGATTTCCAGGCAGATGCATCATGTGAAACTCTGGTCTGTTGCTTCTCACACCCACACAGATTTATTGTCTTTTCCACACACACACAAACACAAAAAAAACATTTATGGGTGATAATGTTTTCTTCTGTAATCCCTCTCTTTCTCTAATGTGTCTTTTATTGCACCAGTACAGAACAAAGCCCTCAGGCACTGCACACACACACACACACACACACACACACACACACACACACACACACACACACACACACACACATACACACACACACACATACACATACACACACACACACACACACTGAAACATAACATACAGTGTGCTTGGCTTAATAACAGATCACACAATGTGCAGGACACACACACTCTCAAACATCCATCTACTCACATTCACACACGTAATTACTCACAGAGGCTCCACACTGTTGATGTCATGATCTAAGTGTGTCAGTAAAGCACTGATTCGGTGTCATTTGTCAGTTGCCGTTAGCTGACAGTTGTTTACCCAGAACAATAACTGTTTGTGTGTGTTTTTTTTCATGGGTTTTAGATGTGTTTAGCTCTCGGCTACAGAGCTCACAGACAGACGGAATAGAGGAAGAGACAGAAAGTGGAGGAGACAGAGAAACCAGACATTGCAAATAAGAAAGGAGAAAATGGCTCTGTATATGTGTGTGTGTGTGTGTGTGTGTGTGTGTGTGTGTGTGTGTACCCTGTTGCCAGTGCTATTAAAGTTGTATTGCACAAGGCTTTTAGAACATCGACCATCAGCCAAGCAACTTAAGCTAATAATTTTTTAAAAACCTCTGTGCTTTGTGCATGTTAGGACTCCTCCCTCCCCCTGTGTGTGTGTGTGTGGGCGGTGTAACAGTTGGGATTGTCGGCCTGTATTTGTGTAAGACCTTTCATCATGCATATATTCTGGGGACGCTCACAGTTTCTCTCAAGAACTTGTTCCAGCAATCTGCCTACTTAGGCCCATGTAACAAACGTCTGCACAAGTGTGAATGAAAATTCTTCCATTACCAATGAAAACACGATTACAACACAGTATATGTGTTAATGATGTCAATGGTAGATTTAGCTGCACCTCACAATGACAAGGAGTTTGTTTCCTGTCACCGACCTAGAATTCATATGAACCTTTTGTTAACCATAGTCAAAATCATTTCCTCTCTTTAAATTGACAGTATGTCATTTGTGCTGCTGGGCGTCTCTCCATTTGAAGAATAATAATAGGTGGAGCTTGACGCCATTGTGAAGTAGCGTGGAATCTTGGTGAGATGACTCACATGGACAATATGGACTGAAGTTCACTTCACTTCCTGTTTAATTTTGTATTGTCTCGCCTTCATGCATTTCAGTCTGTTTTTTATTCCTGCCATTTAGTTCCCCACCAGTTTTTCTATTCACCTGTTTTCTGTTATCAAATCAGGCCTCTCAGTATTTATACTCCTTGTGGCTCACTTCCTGTTTGCAAGATTGTCTTATGCTGTGTCCCAAATTGCATACTTCCATATTTCCTTAAATAAAAGTAAAAACAAAGTACCGTTTCAGATGAAAAGTGGAGCACTTTGAGCCATTCATTTTAGTCAAATGAAAAAGCCGGCAGATATTTTTGATATTTTTTTTATATATATTTTTGTTTATATTTTTGTTTGATATATTATTTTGATATATTTTTCCGGTAAGATTACAGCAGCAGTATCCAATTAGAGACAACACTACACAGTTGACATTCACGCACTACACAAGTTAGTATACTCACATGCTGTATACTTCATGTGAGTATGCTTAGTATGCGATTTGGGACACATCATTAGTTTTCTTTGCAAACAAGCCTGCAAACAGTTCCTGATTTTCCGGAGATTTCTAGTGTGATATCTCAGTTGCCTTTTGGACATAGTAATTGCCAAATCCCTTAGTTTGATGCCTTGAGTTTTGTTACTCTCTGGACCCATTTGGAATCCTGTTTCATTTGATTCTAGAGGGGATAAAGGGGATAGGAGGCCACTGAAATGTGACCAACTGAAACTGTTGCCTCATATAAAATTAAGGGTCCCTCTGGGACAGACACATTCGGGTCAATGTAGCTACACAACACAACAAAAGATATAACGTAGATCTTGTCATTTTTCCATACAATCTCCACAGTTTCAAGGGGGACACACAAGAATAAGGCACATCATGATGGATGCTGCTGAGTCATGACAACACTCCCTCACTTTATCTTCATGTGTTGAGATGGTTTTCACAATAAAAACAGTACTGACCACAAATGCTATGCAAATGAATAAACGCATGAGTCACTACCTTCTTTCACATGGTCTCTTTAAAGTTGAAAATGTTTTAGAAGCCAGAAATCAGAGCAAAAACAAAGAGTCCATTGATGCTTTCACTGAATGAAGAAGATATATATGTTTTAACTTGTATTGTATCCTCTGATATAAAACGAAGTCATGGCCATTATTTACACATTCATACATATATATTCTTATGCAGATGTACCCAGACACATAGATAACACTGCTTCAAGGTGACTGCCCAAAAAGGCAACCAATGCTTTGTCTGTGAGATGAAGAAGAAGACACAAGGAGAGCAGATTGTGTGTATATGTGTGTGTGTGTGTGTGTGTGTGTGTCTGTGTGTGTGTGTGTGTGTGTGTGTGTGTGTGTGTGTGTGTGTGTGTGTGTGTAGGACAGACAGAAGTCATTCAATCTTTTCTTCCCCGTGAATAATCCCAGTTTTGTCCAAATTTAGTTGGAGAAGATTGTGGAACATCCAGTCCTTGAGATCAGCCAGAAAGTCATATAACAGCACCAACTTGTCCTCTGACTGAATCTCTCTGTCATGTTTCTATCCATGTCTCTCTCTGCAGTCTGTTATTTTTTTCCATCCCCATTTCTTTGAGGCCTCCAGTCGGATTTTTGTGTCTGATTGATTTGGTCATTGATGTAATATTACAGTATGTAAACATCAACAATAGAAAAATACTGTGAATCTGTACAACTGGCTACAAAATAATACTGACATGATTTGGCATAAAGTACAAAGATTATATTAGATTTAACAATTTTTTGTGTGTGATTACACTAAAAACAAGAAATTTGGGGTTGGGTTGTTGGGTTGGTATGTCTGGGACAACTCTGAAGTGGTTCGGTCTTACTTAACAAACTTCTTGTGTTTCTATTCTGATAAATTCTGTTTATAAAGTTCCACAGGGGTCAATAACAGGCCCATTTCTATTTTATGCTCTCACTTGGCCACGTAATACAGAGACATTCCACTGCTTCGCAGATGATACACAGCTGTATCTCCCAGGTAAACCTTCTAAAACCTCAAACCTTTCCAGTCTCCAGTTGTGGGTAGCACTGTTGCCTCACAGCAAGAAGGTTCTGGGTTCAAATCCACCAAGGCCAAAATTAAATAAAATATGCATATTTACCCTTTATGTGTGACACAAAACTAACAAAAACTCAAAATGGGGTGTTGAAGAAGGCCCCAAGTTTAGAACTGTCTAAATAAAAAACTAGCCTTGATCCATTTCTCTTAATCAAACAACATTTACCCTCACCTAAATACACAGACACTTACCCATTTACATGCATTCAAGTGCACATTCACAACACAATATACACATGTAAGTGCTTCTAAGCTATACTTGCTGTCATGCAGGAGGGAATTCATGCACATTCACTTACAGAGTCAAACACACATTAAATGCCCAAAAATCTGCACTCACTTCCTCGTATTAAACGGCTACCACCCTCAAGGGCAAACCACAGCAGGTAGCCTGCGATCTAATTAGCTAGTTAACCTTTGGTTGACTGAGTAAAGACGCCATGCAAGAGAAATCGGAGCACAGTCTGCGACATTTTGCTGTGATAAAGAGGAAATGTGTGCGGCAGTGAACAGTAGGAGAGAGTGTTGTGTTGATGAATGGCTGCTAAAAACAGCAGCTTCTAATTAAACAGTATCTGAGGAGGTACTCATAAAAAGGAGAATGACTGTTTTACCAGGGTCATTGTGTTTGGATTTCAAATCCATGTCCACTAATCTGTCTTGAGGGCAAAACAATTCTGGAGTGAGATGTCAAAACTTTCAGACACACAATGTGAGGTGAATATTTAACTATGTTCTATTATTTCTCTTGTAGTTTGCCTCATGATACCTCTTTACCTGTTGGATCTGTGAGGTATAAGCAACCCCTGTAATCTCTGGTCACTGTCAGTTTTAGAAATAGGTGAGGTAAGCACACCCTGCTGCAGACAATACGTTGTGATGCTATGGATATTTTGTCAACTTTAATTTAGTCAGCAGGCTTCGGTATATGTTTTTAATCATTTATCACCTCTATGTCCCTGAGTTTCCTTACTGTAGAAGCAGAGTGGGGGTTTCTGGCACAACTTCAGCTGCTTCCAAGGTGAAAAAACATCTAAAGAGGTTAAAAAAAAAACCAACCCTCCAGCAATATTTTTTAAATAAAGTGTTGCTGGAGTTTTTTTTAAGATTCTATAGGAAAAATTCATAGATTATTGTATTTAGGTGAGGAGCTCGGGAGGGGCTCAGAGTGGAGCCGCTGCTCCTCCACATCGAGAGGAGTTAGCTGAGGTGGTTTGGGTATTTGGTTAGGATGCACCCCAGAAGCCTCCCTGGGGAGGTATTCCAGGCATGTCCCACTGGGAGGAGACCCCGGGTTAGATCCAGGATACGCTGGAGGGATTGTATCTCTCGGCTGGCTTGGGAACGCCTGGTTGTACCCCCAGAAGAGCTGGAGGAGGTGGCTGGGGAGAGGGAGGTTTGGGCTTCTCTGCTGAGACTGCTGAGACTGCTGCCCCTGCAACCCGGACCCGGATAAGCGGAAGAAAATGGATGGAATAATTCTATTTATATGAGTGGATAATACAAACATTCATATTTACCTGATTAATCCCATTAACTCTTCCCTCGGTACCATTAACAGGTTAATATTTGTGGTTAAATGCCTTAGTAAATATTAGATTGACTGTTTGATAAAGAAATGTGTGTTTCCCACAGGAAGAAATGTGAGTGTTGATGTCAGTGTTGATCCCTTACTTGAGCATCTATGCTGATTTTTGTGGTTTTATGTGAAATATCATATCAACTATTTGATTAATTTTCATGAAATTCATTATCAAGCACCTCTAAAACAACACACATTTTTTTAAAGGTGGAAAGATTTTTTCTTTCATTTTAGCAGATCATTTGAAAGATCTTATTTACAGAGATCATCTGTTGTTTTGTTGCCTGTCGTATCTGCCGTCAAACTCAGCACCAGCGATGAAAAATTGCTCCCATAAATTTTACTCATTGCAATAAAATGGAAATTGAGTGATATTTATCATTCATGCCTGTCTCTGCTTCTCACTATTGAGGATGTTTTTCTGCATGAAGTTAAGAAAGCGTATCCACGATTAACTGGAAGTTTGACTAAAGAATCCTCTGAGCCTCATTATGTCTAAATATGACAGTGTTAATACTCAGAGATTTTAACATTCATGAGAGAGGGAGAAATAGAGAAATTGGAGGCACAAAAGTGGGAGAAGAACAGAGATATGACTGGACAATAATGAAGATGTATGCTACCAATTCACACCACTAGGTGTGTGTATGTGTGTGTGTCACTGTGTAATTTTGTGAGAATGAACTTCACTGGGATCTAAATTGCCTCTAAAATAGCTTGATAAATGCAAGTAGAAAAGAAATTACACTTGTCAGTCACAATTTATTCAAAATGTAAAACATCTGTTGCTCTCTCATCCATGTCATGTCTTTGAATCTGCCACTAACACATCCTACCGAATCCTAAATTATGCCACGGTGACCTTTTTCTTTATTACTTGGCTGTAGTTTAAAAAATGTGTTTAGTTGAAATATATCAGATTTTACAATGCCTTTCTTCAAGAAACAGCCCACCGTAGGACCTGACTAATGTCTGCCTGCAGCAAAGATTTTTAATAGAAACATGTGGCCCCATATGTGTATTGTTTTTTTAATGCCTTATGTAAATGGTGTGTTTATGTGGCGACTGTCACCCAGCAAATTTAGAAAATGTAGCGACAGAAAGTTAAAACCACAGTAAAGTTCCCTGAGTCCAATTAATTAATGCATGTTTCCATCCACTGGTCTCATAATGAAATTTTCATTATGTGTTTTGAAACCTGATTTCATAATCGGTTAGGATTTTAAAACTCCTGTAGTAAAAAGGCTTAAGGTTGTTAGAAATCTTTATGTGTACAAGCGTGGAAAAAAAAACACCCCTCAAATATCCATCATTTAAAGAATTGATTTCCTTTTCCTAAGTTTTTCTAACAGAATGAATGATTTTCATGAAACTCGTTATGTTAGGTTAATATTTGGAATTTGGATTAGGTTTTAATTTAATTAAAAGGGCACCATAAAATGAACAAATTGTGAACAAATCTTTACTTGTTCAATGATTTTCTTTTTTTTTGGACAACTTTACATGCACCTGAAAGTCGTGGATGCAATATGCAGGGAGTATGAGGAGAGGAAAAGTAGGGCTGTGGTGCTGCAATGCTTCTTAAAAACAGGAAAAGCTGACAGGGCAGAAAATGCAGTGCTCTGATCCATAGTCATACTTCCATTTATTTTACTGTAAACTCTCTCCAACTGTTGCTTCACTATGAAGAATCACTCGTTTGTATTCAGGAGTGTGCGCCGTCAGCTTTCTTTGCATAATTACACAGTTATATATAATTTCCTGTGGCTTTGAGAGTGTGCGGTTACCGGAGAGACACACACACACACACACACACACACACACACACACACAGACACACACACACACACACACACACACACACACACACACAGGCGAGGTGAGTCTTTAGGGTACTACAAAAAAAACGCTCTTCAGCCTTCTGTAGAAATTACACACTTAGTTTAAGGGCTTGTTTTTCATTAACCTTTATTTGTCTGAGTTTATCTGGTTGAGCAAACGTGCAGTTTTCCATTACTTTCTGTTCAGACACATTCACACTGGTGAGCTTCGCTAAAAGAAAAGCTCAGACGAATTTATTTCAAGCAACAGTTCTTTTAATTTCGGTTTCTTTTAGGAAGTCAAAAACACACAAGGTGACTTTTGCAGATTAATTGCAACTCTAGATTTTATATGAAAAGACAACAGAATCAACCTTTAAAGATAGATCATAACCTTTATCATATCAGAATAAGAGCAGAATGACATGAAAATTACCTGATTTCAACTATGAAAATAAACAAGATGAAGAAACCAATTATGACATTTACAACTTTAGGGCCCCAACAAAGCATGTGTGAATTGTCATTGAATTGTGTCCACACCCATATCAAACCTGTTACAAACAGACAGACAGATAGACAGACAAGAGTGACCCTATCTGCCCCCTTTGGCGGGGGCATAATACAAATGGTGACTTTGTATTATGCCCCGTATGGTGACTGAGGCTAAATCTAGGCCTAGATGTCCAAGGCAGAAAGTCAACATCCTCATCAGTTAATGATTCCTGTTGAAGGCACATACGGTTAAAAAAAACAAAAACAAAAACAAAAAACAAAAAATATTTTTCTAGCATAACGTAACCTACAAACACATGTAACCTGTTTATGAAGTAACTCAATGCTGTAGGTCGTAAGCAGGTTTTGTCATGTATCTGATCCTAGTTTTTTTGGTTCCTTTAAGTTTGTAAGGTTCATTTCATGACCTAGTTCCTCTGTTTCCTGTTTTATTTTGTTAGCTTTATTCCTTGCCTTGTGTTTTGATTTACACTTCCTGTTGTCTTCTCTTATGATCCGTTTTACCCCTTCGGTTCCTGTCTGTGTTTTAGTCTTCTGTGTTTAATTCCAGTTTGCTCCCTTTCCCTTTGCTCATGTATTCTCTGTCTATTAGTTTATTGCTGCATCCTCCTTGTCTTCCCGTTTAATATATTTTCCCTCCAGTGTGTGATTGTCTGATTCTTTTCCACCTGTTGTTGATTGTCTCCTCCTCCCTGTGTCACCTGTGTGTCATTCCCTGTTACCCTAGTGTATTTAGTCTGTATGATTCCTTCTGTGAGTTGCCAGTTCGTTGTCAATGCCTCGTCTATGTTTCGTCATATCTTCTCTTGTGTCCCAGTGTTTGTCCCAGTGCTTCTAAGTTTTCTGTTAGTTGGATTTTTGCCTGTATTTGGATTTTGTTTCTGCCTTTAGTTGTTTGCTTTGGACTGCCCTTTTGTGTTTTTTGACAGTGGACTGTTTCTTGGTTTTTGGTTAATTAAATCATTGAACTGCGCTCTGCACCTGTGTTGTCTGCAATTTTGAGTCCTGCATTTAGTCTATTTCTCACACTTATACTGTGGTGTTTTTAGTTTTTGTAAAGACTGAGAAAATAGACGGAAAACATATGGAGAAATCTTTAGATATGGTTACAGTGGTCCGAAGTGGAGGGAAATATGTGACCTTTACATTTTAAATGATCCATGATTTACAGAAATACAGCATAAACATAAAAGACCTGCAGCCAGTTACCCTGTTCTTTTTACAAGCTCATAGACAAATACATTCTTGCTGACTCGTCATAAATCAAAATGCCTTTGTGGCCTCCACAGGAAACAGTGGCAGCAATAATCTCAAAGCTTTTCCTCTGAGCAGATCAATATCATTGTAATATATTGTACTCAAACACACACACACAGGTATTTTTCATTACTTTAGTCTGTGTGCCTTTTGAAGTGTAACAGTCTAGCAGAGAGCTAATTTAGCGACTCTGATGGGAAGAAAAATCCAACAAAGAAACATTTCAAAAGGTAATCTCGACTGATTTGAGTCTGGGTTTTTGCAAGGTTAAAAGGAAAGAATTGGAGAGGCAGAGGTATGGTGTGAGAGTGTGTGTTGTGCAGAATCAGCAAAGTGTGTGTGTGTGTGTGTGCAGGTGTGTTCTCACAGGTGTGTGTGTATATCAGAAGAGGCTCGAGGGGACGTAGCAGCAGTTTCCTGCTTCTCTCCGTTGCTTCCTAAAAAAATCAATTCCAGCTGCTGCAGAGCAGTTTCTATCTCCTCCTTCTGTCCTTTCTTTTTTTATCCTCTCACAGTATCTCCCTCTCTTTTCTCTTCTTTTCACTTCTCTCTCCTTTCATCCACCTCGCACTGCATCCTCTCTCTCTCCTTGATTTTGGGCAAAAGAGCCAGCAGTCCCATGAAAATCTTACATAACATCTTCTCCTGTAAACAGAGAGAGCGTCGGTTAGTGCTATAGCCATTAATCCCAAAAGCAACAGTGCAGATGGAAGCCTGGTTACAATGATTGTGTGTATTGAACGCAGAACTGATCATATCCATAACTGTGTTTGGATGCTAAAGCAATAAACACATTGGAAGACTATGAAAATGCTTTAGGAAAGGACACACATTTATATTCTGCCATTCTCATTCAGACTTTATTAACCATGTCATGGCTTAGAACAAACAAATGTCTAATACTGCAAAAAAGCGTAAAATCGGGAAGTAAAGAATGTCAAAACCTGAACTTGCCCTTTAACCAATTTCCTGTGTAATGATTTTTCAAGCATGTCCTCGTCCCTAAGCTAGCTAACAAACTGTCCCCAAGCCAACCAAGAAACTGTAACTCTGGCTTAACAGGCACAAAACAGCTGACACAACAACACACACACACACACACACACACACACACACACACACACACACACACACACACACACACACACACACACACACACACACACACACACACACACACACACGCACACACACACATAGCAGTATATTACCTGTTCACCAGGGAACTAAACTGCTTACAGGACACACTGGTAGGAGTCCTTAATGACCCAAGGTGTGTGTGTGTGTGTGTGTGTGTGTGTAGTTGGAGAGAATGGGTGGACACAAACAATTTTTGTATCTGCATTTCCACATGTCGCACACAGTGTGGGTGTGAGACTTTCTGTTCACCTAAGCATAACTTTGTTGCATGCATGTGTTGTGACTTTCGATGTAAGAAACACGTGTGTGTGTGTGTGTGTGTGTGTGTGTTTGTGTGTGTGTGTGTGTGTTTGTGTGTTAGTGTGTGTGCGTGTAGTGTGTGGATCAATAAAGCTATAGCTGTAATAAGCTAGTATTGCAGTTATCTCTAGAGAACAGATATGAGAAACTGTTG